>CAXKVX010001856.1:0-32018 GCA_964058865.1 Eleocharis quinqueflora | reverse complement strand
GAGAGAGACAGTTTCTATTCATATTTTCAAATCATCTAATTTCTTTGAAAGAATTCTCTAGTAATTAGTAGTAACTATCACATTCATTGATATGAATAAACTGATCAGCTAGAAAGTCCATGAAAACATTTTTATTCCACTGTTTGCTGGACTTTGAGAACCAGGATTTAAATCCGAAATTTTTTTAATTAACCAAAATAGCAAAATTATTACGTAAATTACATGAGTAGCCTTTCCGGAATCACGGCTTCCGTTGTAACTCCGGAATCATAGATTCCGCCAGAACTCCTCCAGCAGGGATTCCGGAGTTACAACGGAAGCAGTGATTCCGGAGTTAAGGTATGTTTTATGATTTCGGAGTTTTGAGAAAAGTTTTGATTACGGATTAATTTGTGTCTTTTTAAAGGCAGTCGAGAGAAGAGAGGAGTAAAGAATGAGGAGTGAAGTAAAAAAAGAGAGAAGTGAGGAGTGAAGCAGAGAGGAGGTGAAGCACAGAAAAAATAGAAAAATATCGTCGTGAAGGTTTTGCAAAATTTGTTTTCTGTTGCTAAATCATTTCAGGTATTATTTTATTTCTAATTACATTGTAATAATTTGTAAAGTAAAAATTAGAATTAGTGTAAATTAATTAGAACTATTATAATATGTATTATTTCTTAATTTTTGAACTACTAATATATTATTAATTGCGAAATTTGTACAGTTGTAGTGAAGGAATATGATTCCAATTTCCGTGTATATGGATGGTGAAACTCGAAATGGACCGTATGGTATGGAATATAGTTGTGATTCTAAATTTACTTTTCCAAGAAATGAAGAAACTCAGTATGAAGATGTGAAAAATACAATATACAAATGGTTGGGGATATTTGAGAGTCAATATTCGCTAAATGTTGTCGCTCGGTATAACACTGCGATCCCACATGCTTATCATTTTTGTTTAATTCCCATTCGTGATGAGGTAGAGTGGCGAATGATATTGCAAATGGCACAATCAGAAATGAATTGGAGATTTGTTGAATTATACGTTGATCTGGTGCCAAATGGGACAAATGAGAATCCCGATAATTTTGCTCGCACAAGTGAAAATATTGTTAACACGGATGAAGAGCCTCCGAGATTTAGCCATGACACTGTACCTTATAGCCCTGACCATACTCTTCATATCTCTCCCGCAAGACATTCACCAATATTGATCTTAATGAGCCTATATCTAATATTTCTGAAGAAAATGAAGGCGATGACGATGAGAATATATTACTCGAAGAGGGAGAATGGGAAACAGGAGAAGATTATGGATACACCTCTGACGAAGATGATTTGGATTATAATCCTAACGATCATCCGAATCATCAAATAATTATGCAAGGAAGATTAGAAAAGCATCACCCAGTACAGGAGCTTAGTGATATCTCTGGTTTCAATAAAATTTACAATGAAGCACAAAATTCGTCAGACGATCCCTTGGCAGAAAATCGTGTATTTAATTCAAAAAATCAGTTACAATGGACCATTAGTGAGTATCACATCAAATGAAATATAGAGATTAAAACAGAAAGGAGTAGCGCGACGAGGCTAGTTATGGTTTGCAAAGATCAGAGATGTTTTTGGAGGTTGTTTATGTATGTTCTAAAGGTAATAATTTTTGGACAATAAGAACCAATTCATACCCGCACACTTGTGTCCAATCGATTACACGAGTAGATCATGCACAGCTTACAGCCAAGATAATTGCTGGTGCTATTAAAAAAGAAATGAACGAAGATATGACCATGACAATTAAAAATGTCAGACATTTAGTAAAAGCAAAATTTCTCGGTGTCAATCCATCATATGCCAAGTTATGGCGAGGCAGGGAGTTAGCAATTACGAAAATATTTGGAACTTGGAAAGGATCATATGCCTTGCTTCCTCGTTATTTTAATGCCATCCAATCGACGAATCCATCAATGAAGTATGCTATTCTGACGACTCCTACCAATCAACCTGAAGTACGTTTTTTTCATGCTGCGGTTTGGGCATGGGGACCGTGCATTGAGGCAGTAAAGTACATTCACCTGGTGATAAGTATCGACGCAGGTTTTTTGTCCGGTCGTTATGAGGGAAGATTATTTATGGCTTGCGGGTACGATGCAGAGAATCAATTGATACCATTGGCATTTGCATTGGTGGAGAAGGAAGACCTAGAAAATTGGGGTTGGTTCATGAATTGGTTGCATCGAGAAGTTATCGGACTCGGTAAGATGTGTGTAATATCAGACCGCCACAAGGGAATTAATGCTGTTTTTTAATATCCCCAATATGGATGGTCCGAGGCAATTGGCGAAGCAGTGCACCGATATTGTATGCAACACGTTGTCGAGAACTTGACTCAAAATTTCCAGACGATAATGTAAAGAAAATATTTAAGTTAGCTGCATCGAAGAAGAAACCTCGTCGCTTTAAAGAGTACATGCAATCTATAAAAGCACAATATCCAGCCACATACGAGTATTTAAAGACGGTTGGAAAACGACTAGAGAGTGATCCAAAAGAGTCTGTGAATCCATCAAAGTGGGCACAACGGTACGACAACGGATATCGTTGGGGTATAATGACAAGTAATAGATCTGAATCTTTGAATCGAGTGTTCAAAGATGTTCGTATGTTGCCGGTTGTGGCTATCGTGGAAGGTACTTGGTACGAGTGTGTGAGTTGGTTTGATGATCGGAGAATCGCATCTAGTGCAACCATAAGTAAGGGATTTGCATGGTCTCGTAGTGTTACAGAGAAACTAATTAAGAGAGGTGACAAGTCACGACCACATCAAAAACTAATTAAGAGAGGTAATATCCTCGATTCTTTCAGGCAATCTAGCATCCCTTAGCAGTTTTTCCAACTTATGCCCCTGACCGACATCATGCAGGTGTCCTCGACATGATAATAATGTTCTCTTTCCGAAACGCTTCAACCCCCTTGTTAGGGCCAGTGGAATTGCCATGACTGCATCCCTAAAGGCCCGCTTGTCCTGCAAGACAAAAATTCGTAAGTAACATAATAAGATACATACATTGAGTAGCTATTTGAGTAGTTAAAAAACATCACTAACCTGTTGTGTGGCGTACTCAGAATGAGAAACATATGTAAGACTGCTAGGTGGCTCAGACGGAGGAGGCAGTGGCTGGGTGAGATCATGGGTGGAATCACGCTCTAAATAAATCGTCCTCATCCCAAATCTCTCATACCAAGGCATAACAAAAATTAATTATGATCCCGACGAGCGTAGTTGAAGTTTGTAGAAAAAATGCTAATCATACTTAATATTTTTTTGTAACAACTTCAGCTAAGCTCGTCGGGATCATAATTAGCCTGAATTTATCATCGCAAACCTTCAAGCTGTAGATATTCGAGTCTACTTCCATCGCGTCGAGTCTGTTTTGCGATTGGAGAAATGAGCAATTCAAAATTGAATCCGACACAAACTCATGATAAAAAATACTAATTAAGTTATAAGTTTAAGATGGAGCTAAATTTGAGATGCACATTTCTCCGATCGTAAATCGAACTCAACGTGGTGGAAGTAGACTCAAATATCTACAGCTCGATGATTTGCGACGTTAATTTTTTTTTAATTATAATCCCGACGAGCGCAGTTAAATACGTTACAAAAACTTACCTAAATATAATCCAACTCATATATTAAAATATTAATATTTTTATTATTAAAAAACACGCGGATTCACTGAGTACCTACTTAATCGTATAAATTAAAATCCAGAATCAGTGATTTCGGAGTTACTCCAGAGTTAACTCGGAGTCAGTGTTTCCGAAATGGCTACTTTGGTGATTTTGGTCCGAATTTTGTCAGTTTCGTATCTTTTTAATTTATTTTTTGCATGTTTGGTCTATAGCATTATAACACTATGTCTAGCGTTATAACGAGTTATGTTGTTTTGTTTTGATTTTCTTGCTCTTTTCAATCTCAAGTTTAAACAAACTAAATTCTAATTAACCTAATTAGTTCTTTATCTTGATCTTCTAAACAAGCTCTTAGGTCTTTCTTGCTCATTTTTTGTGCTCCTTTTGCATTTTGCTTAAATGTCCCTACAAAAATTCTTAAACACAAGAAATGGTAAAACTCAAATAGTTTTGCAAATCAACAAATACAAAATATTGTTTGAGCCAATAATCTATCTCTTTTGTTGATTTCCAAAACCACATCATATGTGTCAATTTGGACATATGATTTCTCCCCCTTTTTAAAAATCAAGCAAAAGGTTGAGTTTCATATTTTTGCAATTAATAGCATTGCTCTCCCTCAATTTAATAACTCCTTCTCAATTTGTGCATAATTATAATTTGATCAATAAAGTTCCTCCTCAACTTATGCATCATCCTATACAATTTAGACAAATTCAATTTTCTAGTCCTTGTTAACAAGTTTTTTTTTAAGTTTTGCAGAATCGTATTTTGGAGTTAGGACTTAAAAGTATATGAGTTTGTTTGAGTTAAAGGCTTAATTCATTTAATTTACTCCCCCTATATATATGACAATTGGTATTGGGGGCATCGACCTACAAACCTTCTAAGTTTGACCTTTAGGCACCCAAGCAACATTTGATTGGTTGCTTCCCTTTGTAAGAGTGCAATCTAACGAGATGTGACTGTGTTTACAATAATAGTTGCACATGACATTAGTAGGAGGGTTACCATTTGCCTTAACAAATATAGTATGATAATCATTTCTCAACTCTCGAGCCTTGTTTTTTGGTTGATTAAGGCAAGACTTTGGAAATTGTGTTGGTTGAGATACAATCCTTGGTGCTTTGATTATGGTTAACACCAAGTTGGGCAAAATTCTTGAATTTTGGTTCATATGTCCACCCGTTTAGTCTCTTGTAACATGCATTGTAGGACCATGATGAGTTGAAGTACCTAGGGACCAATTTGAGTTTGGTTTGTTAAACCGATACTAAAGGCATATGTTGGTACATTTTTGCTCTTATCATGTTTAATTTGTTTTTCCTCATTTTTAGAGTTTTCAGTGGAATACTGATTTTGAAGCATGGCTAAAAAGTGGAGTGGCGATGCAACCACTACGACGAGTCGTCGATCAGAAAAGCGATCGCCAAAATGATGAATTGGCATTTAGTGGAATACTTCAACTGGTACTAAGAATGACCGGCTCTTGAATTCTCACCATTATTCGCACAATAACTGCTATCACGCTGCTACAGTATCAACGTATAATAACTATTTATTTTTCAACTTAAAAATTATTCATCATTTCAAGTAGATAAGAATTCCAAAATGATCCCCTCTATCTTACTATGCTAATCATATACTTATATAACATTAAGATGGTTCCTATTTTATTTTTGGTCGACCGACCCTGCCGATATTGACCACGGATCAACTCCATGTCATGAAGAAGGGAAATTAAAGAAAAAAAAAGGAAGAAATGACAGGCAAGATGTAATGGCGCTTATTTCTTTTTTTTGAAAGCATTGTCGGTATTCTCAAAAAAAAAAAAAGCATTGTCAGTAGATTTTACCATTTTAGAGACTATTTAATTTATACCATGGTCCATGTCTCTTCCTTTGTCCATACATGTTCCTTTACACTTTTTCTTATAAAATACTTATTAACATTCATACAAAGAGCACGGCTAAAATAATATGCATAGTACACCACATAACGTACTATGTATATAGATATAGGTCAATAAATTGAGATTTAAGTTGCTCAATAAATTCTTCATATGAAAATATTGTAGGAAAACAAATTTCGTGATTTTTAGAGCTTTCTTACTATTTTTAAATATTTTTTAAAAACAGTCCAGATTTAATACTACAAAAGTGTCATTTCTGGGCTGTTTTTAAAAAATATTTAAAAAATAGCAAGAAAGCTCTAAAAACCACGAAATTTTATTTCCTACAAGATTTTGATATGAAGAATTTATTGAGCAACTTAAATATCAATTTAATGACCAAATTAAATACAAATGACCTCATAGTACGTTATGTGGTGTACTATGCATATTATTTTAGCCATGCTCTCATACAAATACAAATCGTATATAACACTTGATAGGACCATAATTCTTGATTGCGTGCCATTTTTTTAGGGCAGCAGGTGACACTTGCGACCCTAAGATTAATTTTTTTTAAAAAAATAATTTTCTTTTCTTTTTTTAAATGTCAGGAGATAAAAGTGGATTTAGAGTCGCATGTGGTAGTTTCGAGATAAGTAGATTTTGAATTTCGTTTTTTTTATATTTAATTTTTAATATTAATAATAATTTATAAAAAAATTCAGCACCAAAAACTACGAAAATTTTTAGATGGCAAAGATCCTCATTTTTATCTCAAAAAAATAATTAGTTGTTATGTTGTATTTCATGCAATAATTTCTTTTACAAACTTTTGGTTTTAAAATAATTAAAATTTTGATTTGATTGGTAGACTTTTAAATTAAAACTATTAGTTTTCAATTAAGATTTGTCTACTTTCAAATTGCAAATATAATTTCAATATTACTAAAGACAATTAAATGAATGCTAAAATATATGAATATTTTTCAACCAAATAGAAAGGTGTATTAAATTTCACTGTTGAGCAAAATTGTGAGAAATTGAGATGTTGAAAAAATAATTTTAAAAAGTTAGTCTCGAAGACTCAAACGGAAGTTGGCATTATGGCATATAAGTAAGAATGTGACATTCTCATTAGAATAATGTTCATACCACATTTAATACTGACTATCAATACCGATGTTATTATACATAATTAGTTGAATTACTATACATATTATTTGAGTTTTTATGCATGCTATTTAATGTTATTTTTATACTGAAAAAATTGTTATGCATGTTAACAAAATAATATGCATAATAACACAAATATCATTCATAACTATTTCAATACAAAAAATAACAAATATAACTATTTCATGACAAAAAATAATATACATAATAACTCAAATAATGTGCATAATAACTCAATTAAATGTGCATAATAACATCAGTATCGATAATCGATATCAAATGTGGTATCTATATCAGCTCCCTTCTCATTAACCTTTAATTTTACGGTTTATATATTATAATTAAAGTAGTTGGACCTGCTCTTAAATTCAATTGGAGCACCAACCCTACCACAACTTTTTCATTATCACTGTCGAATATATCCAAAAAAGTTTCCTCATAACGAAAAGATAAACTGTCTTGGATAATTTTTCCAAAAGAAAATACATATTTTTCTCTAAATTTAAGATAAAAAATACAAAATGAAAAGAGAGAATACAAGCCGCACTTGCCTACTCCAAGTACAAACACACACAATGACACATAAACCCAACAAACAAGGTGCCTTCCTGTCCCTTCATCTCTCCTCTCTTCTCGCTCACACACTGACACGGATGCACACTAAGTGCACTCACTGAGAAAAGCTCATATACTGACAGGCCTAGTGATAGACTCAGTCACTCAGATGGATTACATATATAGCACGAACCCCATTTTGGATGCTATTACTTATCACCGACCCTTTATTTACCAACCACCACAAATTGAACTCCATTCATTCCCTCTCTTTCAATCCTCAAAGAATTCAGTACTGTCTGTGCATGTGTGTGTGAGAGAGAGAGAGAGAGAGAGAGAGAGGTAACAAGTAACAAGAAGGAAGAAAAGGAGGAATGAAAGTGAAGGCAGGGACAAGGCCGCCATGGATAGGCCTAGCGGCTGCGGCATGGGTACAAGTGGCAGCGGGAAGCGCATACTGCTTCCCGCTCTACTCCCATGCCGCCAAGGCTGCGCTGCACATCAATCAGCGCAGCCTCACCATGCTCGGCGTGGCTAATGACATGGGCGAGAATTTCGGGCTCGTGCCGGGAGTGCTTTGCAACCGGTTAGCACCGTGGCTTGTACTAACAATCGGTGCTGCTTCATCGTTTCTTGGATTCGGCATCATTTGGCTCGCCGTGTCGAAAACTGTCGTCGGGATCCCCTACTTCGTGGTTAGCTCTAATTATTTGTGTTATTTCCTTAAAAAAAATTGTTGTTTTTCAAATTCTGTAATTTCAAATGCTAGGTTATGACTTATGTGCCTCAAAATGTATCTTATACTTGTTTAAAAAAAGCAAGAAAATGATGAATTTTGTTCTTCTTAGTGTGGAGCTTGGTACTTTTTGTGATTTTTTAAAATTACTATGCTTGTATGCTCTTCAGCCTCTGCAATTTGCATTTGTTTTGGTATAAAATTGTTCTTACCGATGATGGGGACATGGGTGAAAGAGAGGGGAACAAACAAAGCTTGGAGCAAGAACCTTTTTCGAATGTGCGGTGCCACTACAAGTGTATATGCATTATGCAATGATTCCCCTTTCTGACGGCTTAGACTAATTTAATCAAAAGTGTATATGCATTGTTGTGAAATTAAGCACCTTATGTTGTTTATGTTCCTTTCAAGTGACTTTGTATTTATGTTGTCCTTTGCCCCTTTGTGATATTCTGTTTCCACATCTAGTATACACCAGCATTGTAAACCTATAATAGCCATTGTTCAAATTTTCTTGAAGGGCTTTGCTTGCTGATTTCATTTTTATATGTAATTTTACCAAATTTCAGAGCTTGTAGAACAAGATTTTTTTTTTCTTTTTTATATATTAACCTTATTTTTTATTATCTAATAGTTAAGGTTTTTATTTATATAATTTTAAAATCAATAATAGGCAACAGTTTATACCCTATAAAGAAAAAACATCAGATTGTGGTACTATTTGGATCCATATATTGTATTACCAATTTTAATTCTGAATTGCAGAAACAACCACCACTTTTATAACTTTATTACCATTACTAAATCATGTGACATTGCTGCATCAGTAATTAAAACCACTGTGGTAGGTAGTGTGTCATAGCTTCACATACTCAGATGTACTAACATTGAAGTTGATAACTTGATATCCAGAGAAAATTGGTACTAAGGGTCAAAAAGCTACTGAACAGTATTTTACCAGTAATGACAAGTAAATGCTGATACAGTACTACCAATACCACATTGTACTCTTCATGACCAAATACTGGTAACTTTTATGGTTACCTCCTTTGTAATTTATTCAATTAGAACAATTTAATTAATATGTAATATTTTATTTCTCCAGTTATGGATTGCCCTGTGCATAGCCACCAACAGCAGTGCATGGCTTGGTACTGGTGTACTGGTAACCAACATGCGGAACTTCCCTTTAAGCCGTGGTACAGTTGCTGGCATATTAAAAGGCTATGTTGGTCTCAGTGCAGCTGTTTACACAGAAATCTTCACTGGTGTGCTCCACAGCTTATCCACTCAACTCCTCCTTTCTCTCTCACTCGGCATCCCTGTTGTGTGCTTTCTCTCCATGTACTTTGTTCGGCCGTGCACTCCATCGGTTGAAGAAGAAAATTCGCCAGAAGAGCACTGCCATTTTGTGTTCACACAATTCGCAAGTGTAATTCTGGGGATATATCTACTTGTCACTACAATTCTTGATGATGTGATGGGATTGAGCACTGGTGTGTCGTATGCCTTGTTTGGTGGTATGGTTTTGTTGTTGTTTGCACCTTTGGCAATACCAGTCAAGATGACACTCTGGCGTAAGAAGAGAGAATTGGGATCCTCAGATCACCTTAATTGGGATGAAGAGGAAAAATCTGAACCATTGCTGGCCACTTCAGTTTCAGCTGATTATGCATCTGATGAGGTACGGATAATAGAGAGCAGAAGAAATTGGTACTAAGATGTACCATGTTTAATTGTACTATATAAGAAACTGATTATTTGGTATAACGGTACAATTAACATCAATCCTAACTACTTCAGCACGAAAATTGTCTCCTGCTTTAATAGTTTACCATTGCATTCTGTGCCCACTGAATTTGTCTAGGTATTGGTACCATTTTAAAGAATTGACTGGATCTAGATGAGACCCACATCCTCAATATATGGTCCTCATATTTGATTTTTTGGTAGTGAATTCGCTCAATATAATGTTTATTACATGGACCAACCAAATCATGGTGAACCATACCTATTCCACTAGTAACATCTGTTCTATTTTCTGAAAAGAAAGTACTAAATATAAGAGGTATAATAGGATATGTTACTAGCTGAAGGAGAAGGTGCAGTAATAAAGAAAAGGAGGCCAAGAAGGGGAGAAGATTTTGAATTTCGTGAGGCACTAGTCAAGGCTGATTTTTGGCTTCTGTTTGTGGTGTATTTCGCGGGGGTTGGGTCCGGCGTAACAGTATTGAACAATCTGGCACAAATTGGAATAGCAGCAGGGGCTGATGACACGACAATTTTGCTGTGTCTGTTTAGCTTTTGCAATTTTGTAGGCCGACTTGGAGGCGGATCCATCTCAGAGTATTTCGTAAGGTTTGTTTTTTCTTCGAATTTTTTTTTCTATGCTATCCAAAACTGAGGAAATCGTGGATTTATCATCCAAAATCAACTTATCTCTTATTTTCCACAAAAAAAACAACACTTGAATCCTTATTTACCACTTTTTTATTTTAAAGACAAAAATGCCCCAAGACCAAATTCAAGAGAAATATTCATGGCATGCGTGTTTGATAAATATTGACATTTTATAACTAAATAAAGAGAAGAGATTCGATGCTCATGATTATTAGTGGCACAATAAAATTATATCATGCATGAGAGCATATTATAAATTAGCATTGAGGACAAAAAAATAATCATGCAGTTTCTTAGATAGTAGAACACTGTCCCAAGACCTCTCCAAGGCTTGCAGTGCCTCGTAAACTTGTGCTGCTGAAAATTTTGATAATTAGAACCTGTTTTGCGGTAGAAGAGCTTATGATAAATTTCTCTTTTCTAGATTTCACGGACATATAGAGAACATTAAGGGATGAATATATAAAGTCTCTGCAAAAGATTATTAATGTAGAAATGACTAGTATGAAGTTAAACAAGTTCTAATTAAATATATGGATTTACTGGTTTGATAATGTTATCTCTTGAAATTCCTTTATCAGGACAAGAATGCTTCCAAGACCTATATGGATGACTTGTACCCAAATTATAATGGTTATATCGTACCTTCTATTTGCATCTGGTATGAACTCCACCTTATACACCTCAACTGCACTACTGGGCATATGCTATGGCGTGCAATTCTCGGTAATGGTACCAACTGCCTCCGAATTGTTCGGCTTAAAACATTTTGGCATGGTATACAACTTCATGTTGTTAGGCAATCCTTTAGGTGCATTTCTCTTCTCAGGATTGCTTGCCGGGTATATATACGACAAGGAGGCAGAAAGGCAGAATCCGGGCTTTGGGTCAAATATTTCGTGCTTTGGCCCCGATTGTTTTAGGATAACATTTCTTGTGCTTGCTGGTTTGTGTAGCTTGGGAACAGTTTTGAGTGTAGTTCTTACAGTTCGCATCCGGCCTGTGTATCAGATGCTTTATGCCAGTGGATCCTTTAGGCAGCCTAGAAGCACTTCTCTTCATTAAATGAGTATTTTATTTCTATTTTTTCCTTATAAAAAAAGAGTGTTTTGAGAGAATGGGAGTATTTGCTGTGTTTTTTCTTTGGCATTCTGGTTTGGTTGTTAGGGGGAAAAAGAAAGATAACAGCTATTTCTGTTTATCTTAAATAGGGTTTATACCTCCTAACTAGTGTTGTTATTATACCCATGTAATGTAGCAGATAAAGAAATGTTCAATTTTCTTCCCCTTATTAGAGTTTGTGAAAAAAACATTTGTAAAGCTTTTCAGCTAAATTCATGGGAAGAATTTGATTTGCTGTAGGTTACATGCCTTCTGGCAGTAATTATTTGAAAATGAACAACAACAATTTAACTATATACAATGACTTTCTACATGTAGCAATAACTACTGACTACACTAACTACGAATCTTGGGTTGGGAGTAGGTACACTCATGAGTGTACCATTTGATTGTGCACTCATGGTTTAAATTATTGGATCAATGAATTATACTTTCTTTCTTCTTAAATTACTTGGAGAGAAAAAAATAATAAATTATTAAACTATTAAGAAAGAGAGTGTAATTCACTAATTCAATGTTCCAAATCATGAGTGCACAATTAAATGGTGCACCCACTAATTCACTAATTAATGGTGCACTGGGTGTGTACCCACTCAACCTACGAATCTTCTATCATATTTTTTATGCAGAAACCATTAATTACAAATGTCAGATAGCATCGAAATTATTGCAATATGCAACTACATAACATAGAAACCATTATTTAAAAATGTCAGATAATTCAAGCATTACATAATGCCTATTTATACAAAATACGACCAAAATATATGGAATATAATTTAAAGTGAAATATGAACTTTAGTATTGTAGGGGCCTTTCGGTAAGAAAGACACCCTCCAAAAATGGGCGTATGCTGCTTAAAAGTGGCGAGCACACGGTATTCTTTAGTAAAAGGCGAAAGAATAGTTCGCTCTGTGCTCACCACGCACCTGCGTGCTCCAAACCATTGTGGCTTCAGCTTTTTTATAGCAGCAGTGCGCGTCTCATTTAGTGACTACAGCTGTAGTGGGACTAACATTGCGCGTCCTTTGGAATCCGGACACACCTCATTTACGGGCCGGGCCAGCTCCTTTTCAATGGGGCTAAAGCACTCTAGTTCTCATAAATTGCTCGTTATCGATCCTGCACTGGCACTGCAAATGATATGATATATATATATATACATATATACTTGATCAATGTTGGAGAGTGTATTTGTGTTGGATGTTTTAAGAAATTTCACACTTGCCATGTTGAAAAATTTCGACCCAAGTGGACTTAATGGGTAAAAACTAAAAAGTTGCCGATTTAGCGATGTTCTTATTGATATTTTATTTTATTTTATCATAAAGAAGTCTAAATTTGATGATAAGATCATAAGAGAGACCGACAAAATAAAAAATTAATATAATCATTTAATTAATTTAATTTAATTAGTTTAAAAGTTAAAAACGTATAATTATTTATATTTTGGAGAGGGCAACGAAAAAAATGTACATCAACACCTTCTTAGTATTTGAGATGTCATCAAGGTGAAATACACCAATTCACACGTTAGCCTCTCTCAAATAAGTTATATTCACAATACTACGAGTCTATGATCCACCTCCAATACTATCAATTCCCTCCATCAATCCATCAAACTCCTTCCGCTATCAATTTTTTTGAAAGTTATCTTTTTTATAACAAATTTATAAATTATTTATGATTTTAAATGTTATTATACATTTATGTTCCTTGAGGTTGATATGTTATATTTTTAGAAGCATTAGAGAAGATGCTCGTGGTCTTGAACCATAAAACCATCTAAAACATATAATCATAATATGTTCACAATCGTGGTAATTAAAAGAAATATTATTTACCATGAAGATTGTCATGTCAATTGATAGTACATTGTAGTTCTATATATGTTGATAAGTGATTATCATTCAATGACATGAGTATATAAAATGGTGGTTATTTATATACTGAACATGACCTAACCAGATGGAACAATATATGGATTGTGTTTTGTGTCATTAATGTTTCCAATGTATCTTTGAATCTTATATATGAGACATGTAGGTTTTTCACATGAGAAGTATATAATGTGATTGATATTAAAGTTCATTCAAATGATTGGAATGATATAGTAATTCGTTATGTACAACTTGTGCGGAAGAAATTTATATGTCAATATTATTATTGTCCCTTAATTATTTGAGTTATGTTATTACTGGGTCTCTTGGTAAAGTGAAATTATATTGCATGCAATATAACTGATGTAGTTATACTTATAATTCACTTGAGAGACCAAGAAAAGAATATAATGTAAAAATTACACGATCCTATTTTGCATATTATTTAAAATATCATGAGACAAGGATAGACACGGATCAAGTGGATCAAGCACGTAACAAATATGTCGTTTGGGAGACTATAATGTAGTGATAGAACCTCTTATAGCCCATAATATAAAGTATTTTATACTATAATGTAGTGAACAAAAATTCCAGCTGAAATGTTCAAAATAAATTTTAAAATAAAAATTGAAATCAATAAAATTTCAAAACATCAAGAATATGTCTTAAATATAACTTAAGTTTAGGAATATAAACATTATTTGATCAAAAACACATTTTGAATTAGTAGCAAAATAACTAAGACCAAATTCCAGAGAGATGGCGTTATAACGCCAAGGTAAGTTCAAGTGCCAAAAATTGGCTAAGTATTGGAAATTTCTGTAGGAATTTGGTTTAGCGTTATAATGCTAAACAAATCTCAACGGTCAAATTTGTGGTCCAGACCTAAGATAGTGTTATAACGCTATGTTTTGTACATAGCTTAGCGTTATAACGCTATGTAGAAATTATACGATCAAAATCCAACGGTCACATTATTTGTTCTGACCCAAGATAGCGTTATAACGCTATGATTAACATATGAAATAGCATTATAACGCTATGATTAACATATGAAATAGCGTTATAACGCTATCGGGCACATGAATGCTTTTGGCCAGGGCTGAACCCTATAAAAACTCTTCTCCCTCAACAATTGTTTCTATTGTTCCATTAACTCAAAAACCCTTATGCCATTGTTGAGCTTAGTTCTACTTGCTAAATCATTGCTCTTAATCTCAAGTTTAATTAGCTAAATCTAATCTAGGGATTATAGAGAGTTAGTTTGTTTGAGTGCTTAGTCTTGATAGTCTAGCTTAATCTTTCAATTAGCCAATTGTCAATTTGTGAGTGTGTGTGTTGTCTTAAGCTCCACCTATAGAACTTGAATTGTCATATATGCATACCGGTAACTGTACCATGAATTGAGACCAACCTGCATTGCATGTCATATGCATCTCACAACTCTCAACTTAGAAACCATATGTAAATGTCATCTTGAAAGAATATCATTTTGAGCTAAATTCCTTTAAGAGAATATCCATCTTGTTTTTCTCATTTTTTATAAATTTATGCTCAATATTTAAAAAATGTTCTCTATAGCCAAAATGGACTTAGAAACTATTTTTTCTGAAAATCTCAGAAATATTTTTCAATGATCTTCAAATATATGCGATTTGACCTTATCTAGCAAACATGTCTATCTTAGCATCATCCGTGCATTGACCAATCAGTTCTGCTAGTATTCCTTAATGCAATATTCTTGTCAATTAAAACTAGAACTAGAATAATTTTCAACCGATCTTTCCAATCCTTATAAATTGAACTTGAGAATTTCAGAATACTCTTAATGCTAAAACTATTAACTTTAAACTTTCAAAGAACAATCACCACATATTAAACTTTAAAACTTAATAATAAAATTACATAATAATAAAGAACACTTCATCTACTAATCATCTTTCAATACCGAGTGCTCTTTGTAGTTAGTTAATATTGTCCAACAATTAGGCGTACTACATAAACAAGATAATTCTTTATATGTCAATTGGTTCTAATCCTTTGGGCCGATGAACTAATCACACATTAATCTTATAATTATCAATAGTTTATTACTACAAACTTTGCATATATGATTCAGCTAAATATTATCATTCCTTTGGACCGATTCAATATTTACATATAATATATATACAATCTTGTATAAATTAGAAAATAAATAATCGTTTGATATTAGAGCTCACTTTGGCAAGATGATATCATAATTATTTATTTACTAAGATACATACTTTATTTATTCTATTTTGATTCAAGATTATCTCTTAAAACTAGAACAATTAATTTGGCAAATTACAGCGTTACATAATGCTACCTGGTGTTACATAACGCTACGCTCGGCCTTTTTGAAGATCCCAAAAAATTCTAAGTCATGTACTCTATGTAATAAGGCCACCCTAACATTACGTAACGATACCTAGTCCTTTTCAGAACTTAGCAAAATTTTGAAAATCTGTCACGCTATCTACCATTATGTAACAGGTTGCTCGGGTTTTTCAAGCCAAAGCACGCGTCCCTTGTATTTGTCCATAGTGTTATAATGCCACAATAACGTTACATAAGGTTTTGGTCTGTTTACCGATGAAAGCACGCAACATTTGGCTGCTAGGTCTAGCGTTATAATGCCAAGATGGCGTTACATAAGGCCAGGCTCGATTTTCTGGTCAAAACACACGTCAATTGATACCCATGCTTAGTGTTATAATGCCAAGATGACGTTATGTAATGCTAGGCTCTATTTTTTGTATTCTCAGTGCATAATTCAGAAATTTTGGTGTTTCGATGGTAAATTTCGACCAAAATTTAATACCAAAACATACTTTAATTGCTTTAGAATGACCCTTTTAGAAGTTCTACAGAAATTCTGTATTTTAAATCATACTTTAATGCAATTTTAATACTCTTTAATTACATTTTCAATTTTAACGTTGATAATTCTGATTTGATTAACTCTTAAACCACAAATTATTGCACTTAAAACTTCAATGAACTTATTTCTAAACTTTATAAAAAAATTCATAATTTATTTTTCAGGAAAATAAATTAAAAATTTGTATTATCCTGTGAAATCAGCCATTAACTTTATTTTTCCAAATTAAACGACATCCTTTAAAATGCCTTTTAAAAATTCAGATTTTTTTTGTAAAATCACCATAAATTCAGTAACCTTAGAGAATATAATGGAGAACTTGCTTCTCTAAAAGATTCCAAGAAATTACTTGAAAAATATCAAGTTACATCATGAAAAGTTCAAATTTTCTTACTCAGGTTTATGCATTAATCAAATTAAAACCTTAATATCATCATTAAATAAATACCGACAAATTCTGAAAAATTCACAAAAAATTCTTACAATTTGAGACATTTAAGAATATGTAATAATATAAACACATCCTTTTGAAAGCTATGAACGAGGTAGCTATTAACGAAATCATAATTTAACAGCCTTTTCGAATTCTGAAAATACGAAAAAAATGAATTTTCTATTTTCTGTGAATTTCCAGATCTTCCATGGAACAAAATATTATGACTCTCATCAAGTAGGCTATGATATCATTAGATAAATCTTAATTTATAATTCGGGAAACTTGAGAGAACCATAAAATAGTGCGAAAGTGATACCTTATTCCATGATCGTTATTTTTTTCGAAATCCCGCTTGAACCTTGAACTTGTCGCTGTGCACATCGTCAATCCCGCTTTCTCTTGGTCTGTACTTGTGTTGGTTGCAATGTCTTCCAAAAGAATAAGCACTAAGTTATCGATTTTCTTAATAATTTACGCGACAACACTCATATAGAACATGATGGAGGGGTTCTACAATGATTATCTCTTCTCTTCCTTTTTCTCTTTCCTCTTTCCCATACTTTTCTGTGGAGGGAGTAGTATTTTTCTTTTATTTATTTTTGTGCTATGAGAGAGAGTGTCACATATTTTGACAACCCGTCGCGTATTTCTATGCAAAGCTATTGTGCATATCACATACATTACCAATAAATAAATGGCCATACTTATTTCATTCAACAATATATATGAGTCTTACATACAAATGAAATAAGATAAATATGGCATTATCGAGCCATGTTTCCATTGTAAATAATCAATCCAGAAATAAAGAAAACAATTGTGTGGTAAGAACTTGATAATCTTACACAATCCATCTCACTCTTGTTGGAAATCTACTTCCTCATCTTCATTACCTAGAAGACATTAATCAAACGGTACGGGTGAGAGATCAAACTTTTCTCTCAATACAAGATTTAGTTTCAGCTTAGAGTTTAATAATTCCTCATTTTATTTCGAGGAAGGTGTGTGATCTAGTCCTCACCATGAAATTATATTTATACTATAATTTCTAGTTCACCTTTATTCATGTTGTGCTACATCAATTTCTTACATTTCATTTAGTGTCTTACTTCTTTCTCTTTGCCTCACTGGTTAGAAAATCTATTCTCCAGATCTTGGCTATATATATACTTTTATTTAGTGTCTCACTTCCTTCTATGTCCTCACTGGTTAGGAAATCCATCCTCTAGATCTTGGATGTCGCCTAAGGGGAGAATTCACTCAGCCTTAGATTAGACCTGTGTCGCGAATACACGCTGTCACACGTTAACGAGGGATCTAGTCGAACACCGAACCCAAGGTATACCCCCTAATAATGCGAGCGCGCACTATTAGCCCCTATTCTGACGTACTAACCTTGAGAAAATCCATCCAAGAAAGGTTCCTCGTGAAAATCCATCCAACAAGGCATCTCGTGGAAATCCATCCAACGAGTTCCTATCTTTTTGACGTTATATTTTCACATTTCAACAATCTCGCTTATCAATTTAATATATTAGTTTCATGCAAGTATGATCAAGTCGAGAATAAAATAAATCTTAAACTACTTGTTTTCAAATTTTCAAGGGCTCAGTTCGATTCAACATGATTGCTAAAATAAACATGAACAATACAAATAAGTAAATTATTAAAATCTAGGAACTCGTACCTTGCATTTCAAACGACATGTCTAGCTCTTCTATGAATTTTAATGAACCTTAATTATTAATATTTCTTAAATTTGTTTGTCATTTATTATTTTCATGTTCTTATTCTCCTAATAACTCTAAGAAGAAAATCGAATAAAAAAGAGAATGAAATTTTCAAGGAGGACAAATTAAATAAAAAAATTATAATATAATATGTAGTTTAATAATAAGAAAGCCAGAATAAAAGAAAAGAAGAAAAATCTAATTAACATGCTATTAAATTCAATTTACACTTTATAATGTTTATATAAGTTTTTATGTATATTTATTATTTTATGCAAATAAACACAATAAAAATAAATATAATAAAATGAAAGAAAACTTAATCATTTTTTGTCTACACATATTAATTTCTAGCATTTTTTTCAAGTTGAATTTCCACCTAACTATATGATTAATACTTGTTTTCTTATTATTTTTTTGTATGATGTGTGATATAAAATAAATTAAAGATTAAAAAATTAATATATTAAATTAAAGAATAGTAACTGAATTATAAATCCTACAAAATTAAACGAAGAAATTGACGAAGCAAACAAAAATATAATCTTAATGTGTTCTTAGTCAAGTACGTATGTAGAATAAGAGATCTATTTACTAGGTGTATTGGGTGATATCTCACACCACTATACCATGGATTAGATCTATGTACTTATTATTCGCATTAAGAAATAAAAACAAGAAAGAAAGAAAAAAATCAATTATATACCATGAATTGAGGTGAAATTATTATCCGTATTAGGAAATGAGAAAAACAAAAAAAAACAAACAAAAGAAAGAAAGAAAAATCCAGTTCAAGGTGTCTTGAGTTATTATTCCAAACCACTATATCATAAATTGGGATTTCTAATTTTATAATAGAAAATAAAGAAGAAATGAATAAAAGAAAACGAATAAACGAATTATTGGGAGATTCTTAAATTTTATTGATGGTTTGAGAAAAGATGAATTCTCTTAGTTTTCTTCTTCTTCTTCTTCTTCTCCTCTTCTTCATCTCTAACTAATTAACTTCTTATTTAGTAGAAAAGACTATTGTAAAAAAAAATGAGAAATATGACTTGTGCAATGAAATAATGGAAGAGAGAGGAGAGGGATGCCCATTGCACAAATGAAAGAGAGGAAGGGAGAGGTGGCTACTGTCTTGTGAGGGAGAGAGGAGGTTATGGGGGTTATATATAGCAATTAGAGGTCTAGATTAGCATTAATTGCTAGAGTTTGCACTAATTGTCTAGAGTTAGGCTGGAAAGTGTTGTAGGCTGGAAAAACGAATTTATTTGGGTCAAATAAATTTCGAATTGCACAAAACAAAAAACACAAAACATAAAAATTTTAGTGCTTATTCTCCTCTTTTCATAGATTTTTTAGTTGTATCATTGGAGTTAGTATGAAATAGATATGCTTATAATACTTACAGCTGTTTGCTGGACGTTTTTCTGAGTATTGTCTGGAAAGATTAATTTTCTTTAAATTATGCATTTCGAATTTGAAATTACTCAAAACACAAAAGTTGTTGTGCATATTGTTATCTTTCTATAAAATTTTAAATCATATAAATTAGAGTTAATATGAATTTTCTATGATTTATTTATTACCAGAACATCAATTAGACATGTTTGGAAAGTATCATTTAGTTTGATAATTTAAAGTTGATGTTTTACAATGTTCAATATTTTATTACTGGCTACTAGAATGTATCATGTTTAATTTATTTTTATAGCTTTGATTTATTTTTATAGTTTGAAAAGATTTTCTCAATTTTCTCAGTCATTACATAGAGAATCTGATGCTTATCTCTTCGGACCAGGTGCCCTTTAACAAGGATGACAATCTTTCAATTCAGTCCATTAACAAAATGAAAATTATCAAATTTAATTTTTTGCACATTTAAGAGTCCACTCCTATAACACTTTATATCCATATACTTCATACTTTATTAATCACTTATTATGGATATATTATGACATATAATCAATATTTAATTGTATAATATATTATGTTCATAATCCTTATGATCATACAATCCATCAAATTTTTAAATCCAATGTACTTCTCCCTTAGATACTACAAACTATCTTGGAAATGTGAGAAATATAATTAAAATTACTCGGTGTGATATTTAAATTCGGCCTTTAAGTTTCTTTTTCTTTCTCAAACCGGACCTATATCAACGCAGTTATAAATTTTAAAATGGCATATCTTTATAATGTCAAAAATTTAAGAAAAATCTAAGTATATAATACAAACTTAATCATATGTGTAATATGTAAATAATTATTATGACTTGTGAATTTTGCACATAGTATCACATTTCATAACCAATCATAGATATAGCAAACTAAGCAAAATGGCTAACATAAACCATAATAAAGTATAAACATCAAGTTTTCAAATCTAATCATGCAAGTACAATAATCCTACAAGTCATAAATCCAAACACACAACAAACACACAAGACATAATCTAAGCATAACAACACACAAAAGCAACGAAAAAAAACAATGATACTAAATGATACACAACTCGACCACCTAGGAATGGTGCCTAACTACTCCGATCGACATTCATGGATTTATAAAGTTCACATCTTACTAGATGTTTCTAATTTATTTATGATTACTCTACGAATGAGTCTATTGTACTTCGCAAACAATTTAAACGGTACTTTGCATTTACATCTCAAATTATAAAGTTCAAACGAATGGAACGAATTTTGAAGATAAATTAAGCATTTTTGGAAACTTGCGTGGCTCCCAAAGCATCAATTTATGGAACGAATGGTGACATAGCCACTTACATATTACAGAGAAAATCATCCAAATTACAACATACCAACATTATATCAGAAGGCAACAGTGTTGAAATCTCTCAATTATCTCTATAATCATACATGATAATGTAGCTACTGCTTATCAATTATGAAAGCATATTTTTCTCAAAAAAGAAAAAAACAAAAACAAGATCATTGTCATTAATGAAGACCGACAACTAACAAACCAGAAACAATTAACAAACAAGACTAATAAGCCATACTTAAAAAAGATGGGTACCTTGTATTGCTTCATAGGATAGATCATAGATGAATATAAAAGCTAGCATAGACCAGGAACAAACCAAGAGCAGCAGTCGAAAGAGGAAGGCATCGGTACACTTTCAATTGTACCGGCTAGAACATTATACACATAAGGTTTCTGGTAGTAGAGACTGAGGAAATATATACAACCCTCTTTATATCCAGTAGAAGGCCTAGCACTCATTGAAAAAGCAATTTTTTCATCCAAGAACAAAACTTGGTTTCCTATGTTATTCAGTCTGATCCAGCAAGGTTTCCCGTTTACTCCATCAAACTGAAGCTTGTAAATGTGAAAGATAGAACCCTGTGCTGCATTTTCTTGTTGCCAATTATTAACAATCCAATACACTCTCAGAATTATTCCGCATGATTCGACAATATAAGTACATCGTTTCTGCCGCCAAGCGAGGATGATTTCCTTGTCATCTAGTAGAGTGTTTATTTCATTATCAGGTGGTGGTATATTTTGAGATAATATTTTGGAGGGAAGATTCCATACCATGGTATAACCATTTGCTTCTATTGTAAAGAGCATTCCTTGACAAAGAAAAGCATTGGAGAATGATCCTTTATGAACAATCCAATTCTTACGATGTAGATCGAAGAAGGCCAAACCAGCTCTTTCCTTAGGATTTCTAAGAAACACCAAGTCATCATCAACAATTAACATGTTTCGACTACAAAGGGGATTGGTACCAGTCCATACTATAACAGGTTTACAAAGAGGCAAAGGAATCCTTTCAATAGCAAATTGCTTTCTGGTAAGAGGATTGTAGAGATACAAGTCAGCACAATGAGCCCAATCATCAAAAGGACCTCTATGATAAATGAAAGGAACATTGTGGCAGCAAACTCCCATGAAATCCGTCTCATGGCGATGTCTATCTGGAGCTCTCACATTGATCATAAGGGTTTCGTTAGAGGAAATAGAGTAAAAGCTTTGTAAGCCTTCAAACAGACAGCTAGCTCTAGGGAAATTGCTATAATTGTCGACCTCAGGATACTCATAGATCCAAGGGAACTGTGTAGGCGGATCAAAGAGAGGAGCACAGGATTGCCATGTCTTGCATACGGCGCGAAAGCGAATGAAATTGAGGACATCTGGAAGCTTCTTAGCGATGAGATGGATCAGCTCCGGCAAGAGCTGCTTCCAATCTCTTTCTTCCAACTCTGACATTGAGATTTTGAGAAAGAGAGAGATGATGTCGCAAGAGGGTGAATAGAATTTATTTAATTTTTTTAGTTGGTTTTGGAAGAAGCGATTTTAATTCAATGCTGGATTGCTGGATGATACCATATATATTAGACATGTTTGTTAATCAATGTTTGTTTTATACTTCTAAATTAAGGCGTGCTTGTAATGTATTCTATACATATTAGATATGTAATCTGGAAATTTTAGATTGGAATAAATAAATAAACTTCTCTCCTATACAGAATGTGCTAAAAATAATATTTTTATTTATCAAAAGTTAAAATTTCGGAAACTAAAATTGGGAAGAGATGTTCTATTTTTTACTCTAATATATTATATTTGGTTCAGCTAAGTTATTGAAGGTTTTTCATATATTTATTAAGACCCTGAAGATAAAAGTTTTATTTTTTTTGTTACTTTTTTTTATATTTAGTAATACCATTTGCACGATTGTCTATCCTCTGATCCGGAATCGGATGCTGAGATCCAATCCCCGGTTCTCCATCTCTCCCACATTTATTAAGAACACAGAATGGAGCTGTTCATTTCACTTGTTTATATATACCGCTATTGGGGATATGATATCCACTCTTGTATGTTGGCATGTAGCTCTAATTTGTGTTTGGAATGTGGCTGTTTATTAATTAATTAAAAAGTACAATCAACAAAAAATTTAGTTTCTTAATGTTTTAAGACATGCCAATATAAATTATGAAATACAATACTTGGAACAAAATACTTTTGTTAGTGTGATTTATATTTAATACATGTGTTAGCAAGCGTGGAATGATTTTAGTTAGCCAATGCAAGTCTTGTTTTAAGACATGTCTTGTTTAATTAAAATCATGTCTTGTTTAATGATTGGAAAAAACTTAGGTACACCAAGATGGGTGCTCCCTAGGTACTCCATTCAATCTCTACCATTTGATTGCATTGAGATTCGCACCATAGATTCCAATCAAATGGTAGAGATTGAGTGGAGTACCTAGGGAGCACCCATCTTGGTGTACCTAAGTTTTTCCCTTAATGATTTTAGTAAATTATCGAATCTTTGCATCGGGTTCAGTAATCGAGTTGCTAAATAAGGACTGAGGATATTGACAACATAGAAGAATATACAATTAGAAGATCTTGCAGTGAACACAAGAAGAGACCAAGCGGAAGAGAAAATTACGACGTGTATGTTGGGTTAAACTCATCTTTTGTTTGACTAACCTTGCACAATTGAGTTTCGGTGAGTTGCAAGTTTATACAGGTACATATTCATGATGCAAATGTTCAAACATGCATGTACAAGTAAACACAGTCACATAGGCATCAAGAGTAAGTCGTTTGGGTGTTTCTAAAGCTATGCGTTAGCATAACACATGATCAACTCGTCACAACGGGTGTCCAACAAGTCACAGCGGGTGCCCAACCTCTCATAACTTGTTTAAGATGAGAAGTGTTGAAGTAGAGAAGATTTCTACAGGAATTCCAGAGCCATTCGTTACCATAATGCATGTCCAACCCGTCACAATAGGTTCCTGCTCAGAAGGGCCCAAAAGTCAGTGAATCAAGCAGAGAAAAGCAAAACTGGAAGTTCTTCAACCCGTTATAACGTGTTATGTAACACAATCCAAGACTTTTTAAGGCATAGAAGGAAAATCAAGACTTCAAGATGTATTCAGCCTATATATACATTGGGGATACGAATCAGGAAAATCATCTAAGACATTCCCAAGCTTTCAGGTACATAATTGAGCATAAGAAAGAACACTAAAGCCTTCTCCTACAACTACCTAAACCTGAGAAAATTAGAATAACTTCAATTATCTAATTGTCAATTCGAGAACACTTGTTAGCTAGCTTTGTTGGTCTTTTGTGTATTACATTGTGTTGTTAAGTAGTGCATCAATGTCCTTGATTGTGTTGTCAATCAAACATTTTACCTTGTAGAGTGGTGTAGTCCCTTGCATAGGTTTGGAAATCTAAGATTGATTTGCTTATGTGAGAAGAAACCAAACATAGATTCCGCAATTGTAAAAACACTTATTGTTTAGTGAATTCGATCTCGGAAGGAAGTTTTGGTTCCGGGAGTCTCGTGGATGTAGACCTAGTTTGTTTGTAGGCCAAACCATGTTATATCGCATGTTCTTGTGTTCTCTTGCTCTTTGCTCTTTACTCACTCTCTCTTTACTATACTTGCATTTTATTATTTTGTTTTGCTAAATTGCTCTTAGTACTTGCTTGATTGTGATTTTAACTAGGTGATTAAGGTCCAAAAGTTTGAATTGTAATTGTTAAAACGCTTCTGCACTAGCACTTGACCTTAGGACTCCATTCTAATAATTAGTATCAGAGTCCACATGTTCATACCTAGCTAATTGTCCATATCTTGATAATTCTTGACTTTGTCTTGTGAAAAATGGCATAATTGAGATTTGTGAAAGAACCACCAATCTTTGGTGTATGTGGTAAGAACTTCTCTTTTTGCACTACTACAGAAAGAAGCTTTAATAACCCCTTTTTAATAGCGGCCTAGTACGAAATTCGGTATAAAAAGAATTTATAATGGACATTAGAGCAAATTCCCTATTAAAACCACCTTTATTAGAATGGATGGGGGCCGAAATCCGCTATTAAAACATTTAATAGCAGCAGCTCTAACCATCCGTTATTAAAGGGTCACATTTAATAGTGGACGGGCGACGTTCCGATATTAAAGGTGTAGTTTTAATAGCGGCGTCTTGGGGGTCCGCTATTAAAACAACGCTCAATCTGCAACGTTCGTTCTAACTAATCCGACTCTAAAAGATCACTCAGAAAAATTCCACGGATTCTCATTTTTCTTTCTCTTTATTTCATTCTCTCTTATATATATTTCACTCTTCATTATCTCTTAATTTTTTCTTTTCATCTCTCAATTTCTCAATATACAAACACAAAAAATCAAACCAAAAAATTCAATTCTATTTTTTTTCTCAATCTCTATCTCTCTTAATTTTTTTAAGAGTTAAACTAATTTGTTCATTTTTTTTTGTTTTGCTTGAACTTTTTTAGTTTAACTAGTTTTTTCATTGCATTATTTTCAATTGTTTTCAATTTGGAGTTTTTCATTGCACTATTTTCACGTCTGTTTTGAAGTTTTGAAATTTTCAACTCTTTTTATTTGAAATTTGGTTTTTTTAAAATGAGTTAATACTATTCTAACAGTGATTACGAAAAAGTAACTATTGTTAAGAATTAAGTTCAAATTAAAATGGATAATTTAAATCTGACACAATCTGACAGCTATCACTGAACAATCGTCAGCTTTTTTTTTTAATTTTTTTTGCTACTCTTTAATAGAGGACCCCCACAGAGGTCCGCTATTAATTCTACCTTTTAATAGCAGACCTGTCTCTGGGTCCGCTATTAAAAGGGAGAATTAATAGCGGAGGTGGCCCAAAGATCTTCAAGAGCAAAGATCTTCTTACCAAACTTATCAAAGGAGGCATAGATATAGAAATACATGTGAATGAAGAGAGGATAGTTCAAGACAAGAATGTGATTTGCTTATCATGCAACATAGGACATAACATTCAAAATTGCTATATTATCAATCCTCAAAAGAGAAGACCACAATAAGAACGTTTCAAGATAACTCATAAGAAAGCAATGCAAGCTACTTGGTTAAGTGAATCTGAAGAGAGTGAAGATGAGGAAGAAGAAGTTAACCTCGAGAGAGGTGAAGTAGAGAATAAGCTAGTCCTTGTCGGAAAGAAACCAAGGACATGTATGGAGATAAATCTTGAAGTGGATATTTAGAGATGTTACAAGTGCTCAAGAAATGGAGGCCCCTAGCCAAGCTAATACGATAGAAATTGATCTCTCTAAATATCATGATGAATCTAGTGATGATAAGTCTTATGATTTGAATAAAGATCAAGAGTCTTGTAATGTGACCAACCTTAAAGAATTACTTGATGAGCCCAAAAAGTCTATGAATGGTAGAGATGCTATGATTAATGATCTTTAAGCCTAAGATTGAAATGCTAGAAATCAGAGTTAAAGATCTTGAGACCAAAGTCAATTTGGAAAAAGAAAAAGGAAGTAAAAGAAGCACATCCTTGGGTTTCTAAATTTATTAAGTTTGTTAAATCTTCAAACCATGACACTAAAATTTACTATGATAATGTATATTCGTCATGATCCACATGATAAAATCGATCTTAGATTTGAAAATGAACGACCTTCTAAAATTGAAAAGCAACCTAAATCAAATGATAAGCCTATTCAAACTAAAATCATGCCTATATGTATAATAAGAGATACATTAAGAAAATCAAGTTCGCTAAACCTAATTCCAAAAATGTGGTAAACAAACTTAGAGTTAGAAGATGATTATAGAATTATCATCCAACATATAGAGCTCAACCATCAAAGCTTTATGTTAAGTATGGTAGATTTCATGTGCTACATGATAACAAAAAACTCGGTAACAATTTTCATAGAAAAATGTATAATGGTGCTTTTTCAACCAAGACATAACCCTATAAATGTGCAAATTGATCACAAAAATTTTAGTATCAATTTTCAAAGAAAGAGATACAATAATGTCTACCAATCAAACATTCATCCTAGAAACATAAGGAAATTTTCTGATAAGTATAGATTATGGGTGAGTTATTGGAGACCAATTAACAAGAATGACTATGATCATAGCAATATTAACTCCAAGATTATATTTTGTTCATCTTGTTTGAATTTTGAACATCAAGATCGATTTTGTCGTGTTAATAATGCTAAGAGTATAGTTCCATTTGGTGTGCCTAACATAAGTGAAACTATATCATTTGTCTAGAGAGTCACTAGACTCTCCCAATTTGGTTTCATTTTTTAGTACTATGTTGAAGAGAGTCACGTAGCAAAATGTATGATTTAATGTCCATTTGATTAAGTCATATGTTTTATGAAGCTTGTTTGATCATTTTATCCAAATCATAACTCATTCTGAGTATTTTCATGAGTTCAAACATCATATGACAGCTGAACTGAGCCCTATAAATATCAAAGATCAAATTTGAAGCATCACAATAAATTAAATCACAATCAAATGAAAAAATATGTGCTTGCGTTATGGGACCCGTTACAACGGATCATGGATGCGTTATAACGGGTTCCACGGTCATGAATGCATTATAACGGCTTGGAACTCGTTATAACGGGTTAGAATTTGAAAATATAGCCGTTGGGAAATCAAAACTAGCTGTTGGTGATATAAATGTAGCTTGCGTTACAAAGATGGAAGCAGATTCGTTACAATGGATGAGAAAACGTTGTAACATGTTCCTGTAATGAAAGGCATGTGAAAGCTATTTAAACCCTTCATCATTTACATTATTCACCATCTCAAACCTCAAAATAAGATCTCTTCTTCCTCTTAGAAGTCTGCTGAGAATTTTCACCCAAAAGAGCCTAAAACCACCCAAGCTTCATCTTCTCAATCAAAATGACTCTTTCAGGAATCCTTGCCCTAATTCTTCTAATGACTCCATCAAATTCATCAAAGACTATAATATTTATGACAAAGAAGAGACCAAAGGCCAATCAAACAATGGTACAACTTGAACAAAGAGAAAAATTTGAAAACGATTCCAACTCAGGGTGTGAACATGCTCCTCAACTTAGAAGAACAGATTTGAAACCTAACCCAAACTCCTCACCAAACATTATGAAAGACATTCAACATCTCTCTCAATAATTATATCATGTGTCCATAATCACAATGCTTGATGACAATGATGAAATCAATCTCACAATTCTAACTTCTTGGAACACAAAATTATTGAGGAAAGAAGAAGATAAATGAGAAAGTAGTATTGAAGAAAAATAAAAGAAATTAGGATAAAATTTAAATTTTCTATGCTTCGATAAAAAATTTATTAGAAGTTTTTTTTGTCTCATGTCATGTTTAGTATAAAGATCGACTATCATATTATGTATGCATGTTTTGGAATATTGATATATTTGTTTGCATCTTTCATACTATGTCTATTACCTATATTTCTTGATTATGCTCATTTATAATTCTTGAAATTGCAAACTTAAATTTCAAATAATAACTTGTGCTACAATGGTAAAACTTATATGATTAAGATGGAGCAATTTATATCTTGACTTGATTATAAATACATGCTGAAATTCAAGAGAAGCATTTGAATTGAGCTTTTTGCCATACTTTGCAAAAATGGAGAGAATTCTAGTGATGTGCATAATATTGTATGCACACACATATGATTTTGCAAATTGCCATAATAGATAATTTGTTGGATTAAACTCATCCTTTATTTGACAATTTGCAAAAACAAAATAGTACTAACCTTACATAATTAAGTTTTGGTGAGTTACAAGTTTATACATGTACATATTCATGAAGCAAATGCTCAAACATGCATGTAAAAGTCAAGACAATCACATAAACATCAAGAGCAAGCCATTTGGGCGTTTCTAGAGTCATGCGTTACCGTAACACATGCTCAACCCGTCACAATAGGTTCCTAACCCATCACAACAGGTTCCCAACCCGTCATAACAGGTTCCTTCTCAGAAGGGTCCATAAGTCAGCCAATCAAGCAGAGAAGGGAAAAACTAAAAGTTCTCCAACCAGTTACAACAAGTTTTGTAACTGATTCTAAGACTCTATAACGCATAGCAGGAAAGTCAAGACTTCAAGATGTGCCCAGCCTATATGTACCTTGGGGATACGAAACAGGAAGATCATCTAAGCCCTTCCCAAGCTTTCAAGCACATTAGTGATTATACTCTAAACTCTTAACACACACAAAAATCTAAACCCTAAAGTCCTAAAGCCTAAATTCTAAACCTCTAACACAAAAAATCTAAATATAACTGAATAATAAAAGCGGTCATTTAATAAATTGAGAGTGCAATCATTTCAATATTGATGAGTGAACTAATTTGTGACTAATTGCAAATCAATCGTTTCCAAGTTTGTACTAATAAGTAATAATGAACATGGAACGTTGTGTTTAGGGCTTTGTAGGGATTAGATACGTACAAACTTTGAAATGCGCGTGAAGCAAGATTAAGAGAAAGCTTACATGAAAGGAGAGATGCAATTACATTCAGAGACAAAAGAGAAAAATGATGCACAATGTTCTCGAGAAGAAGATGGGAAGACACATAGCATTTTAGGAGGAGAAGAAATGAAAATGCACTATAATGAACTTTCAGTATAAGTTTATAACTATACAAAAATGAAAATACACTTTAATCTTCGGAATAATCAATATTTTAATTATTTTATTATTTACAACTTTCTGAAATGCATCACTCTTAAGAAATGCAAAAGGGCAATTATTTTTCCTAACTTATATAAGCATTATTTTATATAGAGGAGGGATATAATGCATCTATTTTTTGTGTGCCTTCGTGGTGCATCCAAATATACACCATTCATTAAAATCAGTTGATGATTTAGATTTAGTTGCATAAAAAGACATGCATGATGAATGATGTAAATTTTAGAGGCACAATAGAGACACACAAAAATAAATGCATTATATCCTTCCTCTTTCCTATATGTGATTTTATATAATTAATATAGACGTAAAGAAACGATTAAAACATAACATAAGAAATACAACAATCATTTGTGCCTTACGTTATGTCTAACAAAAGAAACAAATTTTTTTGCGCTTAACATTTCGTCACGGTGAAACGAAATACAAAACGTTCAAAACACAATTAATTGAAAACCCTAGTCCGATTATTTATGAAATAGATTCATCATATACCGCCCTTTTGGAATTGGACAGATAGCCCACTGATCGTATATAAACGTATACATAAATAAAATCGTTTATTCCACCTGTTGGCCCACCAAAACTACCTTATAGTTAAAAAAAAAAAGTAAGTCAAAGTAGTGATTATCCATTCGAAAAAGAACGTCGGCAAAGGTGGAAACAAGTAAACGACGAGCTTACCGCTTCAACAAAAAACACTAAGAGATCGTTAGTGCAGAAGTCGATGCGTCTGAAAGTAAGACGAGTCAAAACGATACTATAGTAGATACCTTCCCGACTTTCGTGCGTAATATTCACTCTTAAGCTAAATCTCTCCTCATATCCTTTCTCTATTATATCCGTAAAACGGATCAAACTGATTCATTAATTAACCAATTTAACCCGATATACTTTCAGGTCGTAGGAGGTGACACAGAACAACTAATGCATTCGGTCGGCAACCATTCCGTGTTTATCACAATCGGAAAGCTGGGAATTCCAAACGAATCATCACGTGTCTCGCACGTGATTTGGATATGCATAAAACGGCCTTTGGAGAGGGAAAACGACGACTCTGTCCTAACGCATTGTCTATTTTTCTCCTCCAATTCGTTGTCGCGTCGCCACCTCCATCTCTCCTTTTCCTTTTCTCGCTTTCTCTCTCTTTTTCTACGAAGAATAAGTTCACTCAACGTTCAACGGCCAGGATGTTCTCCATTGCACGATCGTCTATCCTCCGATCCGGGATCCGACGGTTGGGATCCAATCCGCGATTCTCCACCGCCAGGGATGACTCCGGTGGCGGGAGGATGGCCATGGCTGCGGTGGCGGTGGCGACGGCTGGTTCTGGTCTCCTAGGGTTTCTGATGCTCCCTTCCTTCGCTGATTCAGGCGATCAGGAGCTTCGGATCTCGGTCCAAGACGATGAAGCCCCCACTGTCTCCAAGTCAAGGTTTCTCTTTGGAGGTAGAATATATTATTTATTTTGCATCAACTTCTTACCATGTGCTAATATATATATATATATATATATATATATATATATTTACATTAACAATAAGTTGTGCACCTCTGTGGAACCATGTGAAATTTGTCAAGCTTAGTTTGTTCGATTTTCAAATGCTATATCTGTATGAATGCAAATTGCACATCCTTCATAAAATATTAGAATTGATGAAGTTTTTTTGTTTTGATTTTATTTAAATGACTGGCCTTTTTAATAAGTCTAATTCACCATTTTCTTTTTCCCTCTTTTGCTGTAGATTCAATTCGTAAGAGGGTCTTCTTCAACTACGAGAAAAGGATTAGGTTGCGAAGCCCCCCGGAAAAGGTTAGTTTTCTCTTTTAGTTTCCATATGTATGGTTTTGGTGATTATTTTGCGCATGTCATACCGGCTGTGGTTAATGTACCCGCCTCTGTATGCTAATTGAGACAAGTAAAGGAAATGGATTGCTTGTGTGTTGTCAATTAGTGC
>CAXKVX010001855.1:0-227313 GCA_964058865.1 Eleocharis quinqueflora | reverse complement strand
GGGACAATAGTACTTTCGGTAAACCATCACTACCTCAGCTAAGCTATGTATACCGAAAAGCTACCGTTATGACTCTGTTTTACCAACAACATTAGATAACAATCACACATACACAACTCTTAGTAAGAAAGACGAATACCTCATACTTCAAAACTTAATACTGAATGAAAACATTAATGACACATACACAATTCCATTTAATGTTTCATTCGAGGTCTGTCAAATACCATGTTCCAGGAACATGTATTTATGTGATTAAAATGACATCTCATGTCTATGGTCTGTAAAATTTAACCATCTTTTAATCCACATTCTAACCTTGTAACAGTAATTAGTATTCGTGCTAATTACCTTGGTTAGAGACTTGTAAGAGTATATATCATTTATATTATGAAGTTTCACAATTCCAGTTATTGACTTTAGTCAGATAAAGAATTGATCCATAAATTCAATAATACTCAAGGCAACAAAATGATAATTTATTAATCACTCAATTCATGAAGAAAGCTTTATGACAATTTATCGTATTATTGACTTATATATTATTACAAACTAACAAAATCAGCAGTAGCTGAGACCCATAATACCATAAGCAACACAATCATTCATTTATGGGTGGTAACTATTTAAGAAACACGACATAGCATCTTATCCTACTATGTGAAGTGTTTTTGGTCAGAGTACATCATGTATGGGTGGAAATCATTCAAGAATACAACACAAAGAATCTTACACTACTTAGCGAAGTGTTTCTGGTCGAGTACTGCATTTATGGAAGGTAACCTTTGAATAAAACTCCACAAAATGTCATAGCCTAGTACGAGAAGTGTTTCTGCTTTGAGTACTTCATTTAAGGGTAATTACCTCATTAAAACACCAGGGATAAGTATAGAATACCATTTTAGGTGATTCATGTCCGAGTACTTCATTTATGGCTGGTAACCTTTCAATAAAATTCCACAAAACATCATAGCCTAGTACGAGAAATGTTTCTTCTTCGAGTACTTCATTTAAGGGTGGTTACCTTTCACTAAAACACCATGGAGAAGTAGAATACAACTCTTGGTGATTCATGTCCGAGTACTTCGTTTAAGAATGGTAATCATTCAAGAAAACACCACAAAGAATCATATCCTACTACGAGAAACGTTTATGATCCGAGACTTCATTTATGGGTGGTAAACATTCAAAAATACAACACAAAGCATCATAACCCACTACGAGAAGTGTTTCTTCTCCGAGTACTTCGTTTAAGGGTGGTAAGATTTCAGTAAAACACCAGGGAGAAGTATAAAATACCACTTTGGGTGCTTCATGTCTCAGTACTTCATTTATGGGTGGTAACCATTCAATAAAACACCACAAAGCATCTTATCCTACTAAGTGAAGTTTTTCTAGTCGGAGTACATCATTTATGGATGGTAATTATTCAAGAATACACCACAAAGTATCTTATCCTACTAAGCAAAGTGTTTTCGATTCGAGTACTGCATTTATGGGTGGTAATCATTCAAGAATACACCACAAAGAATCTTATACTACTTAGCAAAGTGTTTGTGATCGAGTACTGCATTTATGGCTGGTAACCTTTCAATAAAATTCCACAAAACATCATAGCCTAGTACGAGAAGTGTTTTATCTTCGAGTACTTCATTTAAGGGTGGTTACATTTCACTAAAACACCATGGAGAAGCATAGAATATAGCTCTTGGTGATTCATGTCCGAGTACTTCGTTTAAGAATGGTAATCATTCAAGAAAACACCACAAAGCATCTTATCCTACTACGAGAAACGTTTCTAATCCGAGACTTCATTTATGGGTGGTAAACATTCAAAAATACAACACAAAGCATCATAACCCACAACGAGAAGTGTTTCTTCTCCGAGTACTTCGTTTAAGGGTGGTAAGATTTCAGTAAAACACCAGGGAGAAGTATAGAATACCACTCTGGGTGCTTCATGTCTCAGTACTTCATTTATGGGTGGTAACCATTCAATAAAACACCACAAAGCATCTTATCCTACTAAGTGAAGTTTTTCTAGCCGGAGTACATCATTTATGGATTGTAATTATTCAAGAATACACCACAAAGCATCTTATCCTACTAAGCAAAGTGTTTTCGATTCAAGTACTGCATTTATGGGTGGTAATCATTCAAGAATACACCACAAAGAATCTTATACTACTTAGCAAAGTGTTTGTGATCGAGTACTGCATTTATGGCTGGTAACCTTTCAATAAAATTCCACAAAACATCATAGCCTAGTACGAGAAGTGTTTCATCTTCGAGTACTTCATTTAAGGGTGGTTACATTTCACTAAAACACCATGGAGAAGCATAGAATATTGCTCTTGGTGATTCATGTCCGAGTACTTCGTTTAAGAATGGTAATCATTCAAGAAAACACCACAAAGCATCTTATCCTACTACGAGAAACGTTTCTGATCCGAGACTTCATTTATGGGTGGTAAACATTCAAAAATACAACACAAAGCATCATAACCCACTACGAGAAGTGTTTCTTCTCCGAGTACTTCGTTTAAGGGTGGTAAGATTTCAGTAAAACACCAGGGAGAAGTATAGAATACCACTCTGGGTGCTTCATGTCTCAGTACTTCATTTATGGGTGGTAACCATTTAATAAAACACCACAAAGCATCTTATCCTACTAAGTGAAGTTTTTCTAGTCGGAGCACATCATTTATGGATGGTAATTATTCAATAATACACCACAAAGCATCTTATCCTACTAAGCAAAGTGTTTTCGATTCGAGTACTGCATTTATGGGTGGTAATCATTCAAGAATACACCACAAAGAATCTTATACTACTTAGCAAAGTGTTTGTGATCGAGTACTGCATTTATGGCTAGTAACCTTTCAATAAAATTCCACAATACATCATAGCCTAGTACGAGAAGTGTTTCATCTTCGAGTACTTCATTTAAGGGTGGTTACATTTCACTAAAACACCATGGAGAAGCATAGAATATAGCTCTTGGTGATTCATGTCCGAGTACTTCGTTTAAGAATGGTAATCATTCAAGAAAACACCACAAAGCATCTTATCCTACTACGAGAAACGTTTCTGATCCGAGACTTCATTTATGGGTGGTAAACATTCAAAAATACAACACAAAGCATCATAACCCACTACGAGAAGTGTTTCTTCTCCGAGTACTTCGTTTAAGGGTGGTAAGATTTCAGTAAAACACCAGGGAGAAGTATAGAATACCACTCTGGGTGCTTCATGTCTCAGTACTTCATTTATGGGTGGTAACCATTTAATAAAACACCACAAAGCATCTTATCCTACTAAGTGAAGTTTTTCTAGTCGGAGCACATCATTTATGGATGGTAATTATTCAATAATACACCACAAAGCATCTTATCCTACTAAGCAAAGTGTTTTCGATTCGAGTACTGCATTTATGGGTGGTAATCATTCAAGAATACACCACAAAGAATCTTATACTACTTAGCAAAGTGTTTGTGATCGAGTACTGCATTTATGGCTAGTAACCTTTCAATAAAATTCCACAATACATCATAGCCTAGTACGAGAAGTGTTTCATCTTCGAGTACTTCATTTAAGGGTGGTTACATTTCACTAAAACACCATGGAGAAGCATAGAATATAGCTCTTGGTGATTCATGTCCGAGTACTTCGTTTAAGAATGGTAATCATTCAAGAAAACACCACAAAGCATCTTATCCTACTACGAGAAACGTTTCTGATCCGAGACTTCATTTATGGGTGGTAAACATTCAAAAATACAACACAAAGCATCATAACCCACTACGAGAAGTGTTTCTTCTCCGAGTACTTCGTTTAAGGGTGGTAAGATTTCAGTAAAACACCAGGGAGAAGTTTAGAATACCACTCTGGGTGCTTCATGTCTCAGTACTTCATTTATGGGTGGTAACCATTTAATAAAACACCACAAAGCATCTTATCCTACTAAGTGAAGTTTTTCTAGTCGGAGCACATCATTTATGGATGGTAATTATTCAAGAATACACCACAAAGCATCTTATCCTACTAAGCAAAGTGTTTTCGATTCAAGTACTGCATTTATGGGTGGTAATCATTCAAGAATACACCACAAAGAATCTTATACTACTTAGCAAAGTGTTTGTGATCGAGTACTGCATTTATGGCTGGTAACCTTTCAATAAAATTCCACAAAACATCATAGCCTAGTACGAGAAGTGTTTCATCTTCGAGTACTTCATTTAAGGGTGGTTACATTTCACTAAAACACCATGGAGAAGCATAGAATATTGCTCTTGGTGATTCATGTCCGAGTACTTCGTTTAAGAATGGTAATCATTCAAGAAAACACCACAAAGCATCTTATCCTACTACGAGAAACGTTTCTGATCCGAGACTTCATTTATGGGTGGTAAACATTCAAAAATACAACACAAAGCATCATAACCCACTACGAGAAGTGTTTCTTCTCCGAGTACTTCGTTTAAGGGTGGTAAGATTTCAGTAAAACACCAGGGAGAAGTATAGAATACCACTCTGGGTGCTTCATGTCTCAGTACTTCATTTATGGGTGGTAACCATTCAATAAAACACCACAAAGCATCTTATCCTACTAAGTGAAGTTTTTCTAGTCGGAGCACATCATTTATGGATGGTAATTATTCAATAATACACCACAAAGCATCTTATCCTACTAAGCAAAGTGTTTTCGATTCGAGTACTGCATTTATGGGTGGTAATCATTCAAGAATACACCACAAAGAATCTTATACTACTTAGCAAAGTGTTTGTGATCGAGTACTGCATTTATGGCTAGTAACCTTTCAATAAAATTCCACAAAACATCATAGCCTAGTACGAGAAGTGTTTCATCTTCGAGTACTTCATTTAAGGGTGGTTACATTTCACTAAAACACCATGGAGAAGCATAGAATATAGCTCTTGGTGATTCATGTCCGAGTACTTCGTTTAAGAATGGTAATCATTCAAGAAAACACCACAAAGCATCTTATCCTACTACGAGAAACGTTTCTGATCCGAGACTTCATTTATGGGTGGTAAACATTCAAAAATACAACACAAAGCATCATAACCCACTACGAGAAGTGTTTCTTCTCCGAGTACTTCGTTTAAGGGTGGTAAGATTTCAGTAAAACACCAGGGAGAAGTATAGAATACCACTCTGGGTGCTTCATGTCTCAGTACTTCATTTATGGGTGGTAACCATTCAATAAAACACCACAAAGCATCTTATCCTACTAAGTGAAGTTTTTCTAGTCGGAGTACATCATTTATGGATGGTAATTATTCAAGAATACACCACAAAGCATCTTATCCTACTAAGCAAAGTGTTTTCGATTCGAGTACTGCATTTATGGGTGGTAATCATTCAAGAATACACCACAAAGAATCTTATACTACTTAGCAAAGTGTTTGTGATCGAGTACTGCATTTATGGCTGGTAACCTTTCAATAAAATTCCACAAAACATCATAGCCTAGTACGAGAAGTGTTTCTTCTTCGAGTACTTCATTTAAGGGTGGTTACGTTTCACTAAAACACCATGGAGAAGCATAAAATATAGCTCTTGATGATTCATGTTCGAGTACTTCGTTTAAGAATGGTAATCATTCAAGAAAACAACACAAAGCATCTTATCCTACTAAGTGAAGTGTTTCTAGTCGGATTACATCATTTATGGATGGTAATTATTCAAGAATACACCACAAAGCATCTTATCCTACTAAGCAAAGTGTTTTCGATTCTAGTACTGCATTTATGGGTGGTAAACTTTCAATAAAACTCCACAAAACGTCATAGCCTAGTACGAGAAATGTTTCTTTTTTAGTACTTCATTTAAGGGTGGTTACCTTTCACTAAAATACTAGGGAGAAGCCTAGAATACCACTCTTGGTGATTCAGGTCCGAGTACTTCATTTATGGATGGTAATCATTCAAGAAAACACCACAAAACGTCAGAAACACTTCTCGTAGTAGAATAGTATTCTTTGTGGGGTTTTCTTGAATGATTACCATCCATAAACGATGTACTCGGACATGAATCACCTAGAGTGGTATTCTATGCAACTCCCTGAGGTTTTAGTGAAGGGTAATCACCCTTAAATGAAGTACTCGAAGAAGAAACACTTCTCTTACTAGGCTATGAAGTTTTGTGGAGATTTATTCAAAGGTTACCAGCCATAAATGCTGTACTCGGATCAAAAACACTTTGCTTAGAAGGATAAGATGCTTTGTGGTGTATTCCTGAAAAATTACCATACATAAAGGATGTACTCCGACCAGAAACACTTCACGTAGTAGGATAAGATGCTTTGTGGGATTTTCTTGGAAGTTTAACATCCACAAGTGAGGTACTCAGACCTGAGGCACTCAGAGTGGTATTCTATGCTTCTCTTTGGGGTTTTACTGAAATGTTACCACCCTTAAACGAAGTACTCGGAGAAGAAACACTTCCCGTAGTTGGTTATGATTCTTTGTGTTGTATTCTTGATTGTTTACCACCCATAAATGCAGGACACGGATTTAAAACACTTTGCATTGTAGGATAAGATGCTTTGTGGTGTAGTCTTGAATAATTACCATCCATAAATGATGTACTACGATCATAAACACTTCACTTAGTAGGATAAGATGCTTTGTGGTGTTTTCTTGAATAATTACCACCCATAAATGAAGTACTCAGACATGAACCACTCAGAGTGGTATTCTATGCTTCTCCCTAGTGTTTTACTGAAATGTTACCACCCTTAAACGAAGTACTCGGAGAAGAAATACTTCCCGTAGTAGGTTATGATGCTTTGTGTTGTATTCCTGAATGTTTACTACCCATAAATGACGTCTCGGATTAGAAACACTTCTTGTAGTAGGATATGATTCTTTGTGGTGTTTTCTTGAATGATAACCACCCATAAACAAAGTACTACTCGAAGAAGAAACACTTCTCGTACTAGGCTATGACATTTTGTGGAGTTTTATTCAAAGGTTACCAACCATAAATGCAGTACTCGATCAGAAACACTTCGTTAAGAAGTATAAGATTCTTTGTGGTGTATTTTTGAATGAGTACCACCCACACATGATGTACTCCGACCAGAAACACTTCTCGTAGTAGGATAAGATGCTTTGTGGGATTTTCATGGAAGTTGAACTTCCACAAGTGAGGTACTCAGACCTGAGGCACTCAGAGTGGTATTCTATGCTTCTCTTTGGGGTTTTACTGAAATGTTACCACCTTTAAACGAAGTACTCGTAGAAGAAACACTTCCCGTAGTTGGTTATGATTCTTTGTGTTGTATTCTTGAATGTTTACCACCCATAAATGCAGTACACGGATTTAAAACACTTTGCATTGTATAAGATGCTTTGTGGTGTAGTCTTGAATAATTACCATCCGTAAATGATGTACTACGACCAGAAACACTTCACATAGTAGGATAAGATGCTTTGTGGTGTTTTCTTGAATGGTTACCACCCATAAATGAAGTACTCAGACATGAAGCACTCAGAGTGGTATTCTATGCTTCTCCCTAGTGTTTTACTGAAATGTTACCACCCTTAAACGAAGTACTCGGAGAAGAAATACTTCCCGTAGTAGGTTATGATGCTTTGTGTTGTATTCCTGAATGTTTACCACCCATAAATGACGTCTCGGATCAGAAACACTTCTTGTAGTAGGATTTGATTCTTTGTGGTGTTTTGTTGTATGATTACCACCCATAAACGAAGTACTACTCGAAGAAGAAACACTTCTCGTACTAGGCTATGACGTTTTGTGGAGTTTTATTCAAAGGTTACCAACCATAAATGCATTACTCGATCAGAAAAGTATAAGATTCTTTGTGGTGTATTTTTGAATGAGTACCACCCATACATGATGTACTCCGACCTGAAACACTTCACGTAGTAGGATAAGATGCTTTGTGGGATTTTCTTGGAAGTTTAACATCCACAAGTGAGGTACTCAGACAGGAGGCACACAGAGTGGTATTCTATGCTTCTCTTTGGGGTTTTACTGAAATGTTACCACCCTTAAACGAAGTACTCGGAGAAGAAACACTTCCCGTAGTTGGTTATGATTCTTTGTGTTGTATTATTGATTGTTTACCACCCATAAATGAAGTATTCGATCAGAAATACTTCTCGTTGTAGGAAGGAATTCTCTGCTGTGTAGGAAGGAATTCTTTGCTGTGCTTTCTTGAATTAACCACCTATAAACGAAGTACTCGAACATGAATCACCAAGAGTGGTATTCTTGGCTTCTCCCTGGTGTTTTAGTGAAAGGTAACCAACCTTATATGAAATACTCGAAGAAGAAACACTTCCCGTAGTAGGTTATGATGCTTTGTGTTGTATTCCTGAATGTTTACCACCCATAAATGACGTCTCAGATCAGAAACACTTCTTGTAGTAGGATATGATTCTTTGTGGTGTTTTCTTGAATGATTACCACCCATAAACGAAGTACTTGGACATGAATGACCTATAGTGGTATTCTATGCTTCTTCCTGGTGTTTTAGTGGAAGGTAATCATCCTTAAATGAAGTACTCGAAGAAGAAATACATCCCGTACTAGGCTATGACGTTTTGTGGAGTTTTATTCAAAGGTTACCAGCCATAAATTCAGTACTCGATCAAAAACACTTCGCTAAGTAGTATAGATTCTTTGTTGTGTATTCTTGAATGATTACCACCAATAATGATGTACTACAACCAGAAACACTTCATGTAGTAGGATAAGAATCTTTGTGGATTTTTCTTGAATGGTTACTACCCATAAATGATGTACTCAGACAGGAAGCACTCAGAATTGTATTCTATGCTTCTCTTTGGTGTCTTACTAAAATGTTACCGCCCTTAACCGAAGTACTCGGAGATGAAACACTTCCCGTAGTAGGTTATGATGCTTTGTGTTGTATTCCTGAATGTTTACCACCCATAAATGAAGTCCCGGATCAGAAACGTTTCTCGTAGTAGTATAGGATTCTTTGTGGTGTTTTCTTGAATGATTACCATCCATAAACGAAGTACACGGACATGAATCAACTAGAGGCTTCTTCCTGGTGTTTTAGTGAAATGTAATCACACTAAAATGAAGTACTGGAAGAAGAAACACTTCTCGTGCTAGGCTAAGACGTTTTGTGGAGTTTTATTCAAAGGTTACCAGCCATAAATGCAGTACTCGATCCGAAACACTTCACTAAGTAGTATAAGATGCTTTGTGGTGTTTTCTAGGATGTTTAGCATCCAAAATTGAAGTACTCAGACCTGAAGCACTCAGAGTGGTATTCTATGCTTCTCTTTAGTGTTTTACTGAAATGTTACCACCCTTAAACGAAGTACTCGGAGAAGAAACACTTCCCGTAGTAGGTTATGATGCTTTGTGTTGTATTCCTGAATGTTTACCACCCATAAATGACGTCTCGGATCAGAAACACTTCTTGTAGTAGGATATGATTCTTTGTGGTGTTTTCTTGAATGATTACCACCCATAAACAAAGTACTTGGACATGAATGACCTATAGTGGTATTCTATGCTTCTTCTTGGTGTTTTAGTGGATGGTAATCATCCTTAAATGAAGTACTCGAAGAAGAAATACATCCTGTACTAGGCTATGACGATTTGTGGAGTTTTATTCAATGGTTACCAGCCATAAATGCAGTACTTGATCAGAAACACTTCGCTAAGTAGTATAAGATTCTTTGTGGTGTATTCTTGTATGAGTACCACCCATACGTGATGTACTCCGACCAGAAACACTTCACATAGTAGGATAAGATGCTTTGTGGGGGTATTCTTGGATGTTTACCATCCATAAATGAGGTACTTAGACCTGAAGCACTCAGAGTGGTATTCTATGCTTCTCTTTGGGGTATTACTGAAATGTTACCACCCTTAAACGAAGTACTCGGAGAAGAAACACTTCCCGTAGTAGGATATGATGCTTTGTGTTGTATTCTTGAATGTTTATGAATGAAGTATCGGATTAGAAATGTTCTCGTTATAGGAAGGAATTCTTTGCGGTGTTTTCTGGAATGATTACCACCTATGAACGAAGCACTCGGACATGAATCACCAAGAGTGGTAATCTAGGCTTCTCCCTGGTGTTTTAGTGAAAGGTAACCAACCTTATTTGAACTACTCGAAAAAGAAACACTTCTCGTACTAGGCTATGATGTTTTGTGGAGTTTTATTGAAAGGTTACCACCCATAAATGCAGTACTCGGATCAAAAACACTTTGCTTAGTAGGAGAAGATGCTTTGTGGTGTAGTCTTGAATAATTACCATCCATAAATGATGTACTACGACCAGAAACACTTCACTTAGTAGGATAAGATGCTTTGTGATGTTTTCTTGAATGGTTACCACCCATAAATGAAGTACTCAGACATGAAGCACTCAGAGTGGTATTCTATGCTTCTCCCTAATGTTTTACTGAAATGTTACCACCCTTAAACGAAGTACTCGGAGAAGAAATACTTACCGTAGTAGGTTGTGATGCTTTGTGTTGTATTCCCGAATGTTTACCACCCATAAATGACGTCTCGGATCAGAAACACTTCTTGTAGTAGGATATGATTCATTATGGTATTTTCTTGAATGATTACCACCCATAAACGAAGTACTCGGACATGTGGTATTCTATGCTTCTTACTGGTGTTTTAGTGGAAGGTAATCATCCTTAAATGAAGTACTCGAAGAAGAAACACTTCTCGTACTAGGATATGACGTTTTGTGGAGTTTTATTCAAAGGTTACCAGCCATAAATGCAGTACTCGATCAGAAACACTTCGTTAAGTAGTATAAGATTCTTTGTGGTGTATTCATGAATGAGTACCACCCATACATGTTGTACTCCGACCAGAAACACTTCACGTAGTACGATAAGATGATTTGTGGTGTTTTCTTGAATGATTACCACCTATAAATGAAGAACTCGGACATTAATCACCCATATTGGTATTCTAGACTTCTCCCTGGTGTTTTAGTGAAATGTATGGTCCCTTATATGAAGTACTCGAAGAAGAAACACTTCTCGTGTACTAGGCAATGACGTTTTGTGGAGTTTTATTGAAAGGTTACCACCTATAAATGCAGTACTCGGATAAAAAACACTTTGCTTAGTAGGAGAAGATGCTTTGTGGTGTAGTCTTAAATAATTACCATCCATAAATGATGTACTACGACCAGAAACACTTCACTTAGTAGGATAAGATGCTTTGTGGTGTTTTCTTGGATGGTTGCCACCTATAAATGAAGTACTCGGACATGCAGCACTCAGAGTGGTGTTCTATGCTTCTCCCTGGTGTTTTACTGAAATGTTACCACCCTTAAACGAAGTACTCGGAGAAGAAACACTTCCCCTAGTACGTTATGATGCTTTGTGTTGTATTCTTGAATGTTTACCACCCATAAATGAAGTCCCGGATCAGAAAGGCTTCTCGTAGTAGGATAGGATTTTTGCGGTGTTTTCTTGAATGATTACCACCCAAAAACAAAGTACTCGGAAATGAATCACCAAGAGCTGTATTATATGCTTCTCCCTGGTGTTTTTTGGAAAGGTAACCATTCTTAAATGAAGTACTCGAAGAAGAAACACTTCTCGTACTAGGCTATGACGTTTTGTGAAATTTTATTCATAGGTTACCAGCCATAAATGCAGTACTCGATCAGAAACACTTCGCTAAGTAGTATAAAATTCATTGTTGTGTATTCTTGAATGATTTCCACCCATAAATGATGTACTCCGATCCGAAACACCTCAATTAGTAGAATAAGTTGCTTTGTGGTGTTTTCTTGAATGGTTACCACCCATAAAGGAAGTACTCACACATGAAGCACTCAGAGTGATATTTTATGCTTCTCACTGGTGTTTTACTGAAATGTTACCACCCTTAAGCGAAGTACTCGGAGAAGAAACACATTCCGTAGTAGGTTATAATGTTTTGTATTGTATTCTTCAATGGTTACCACCCATAAATGATGTCTCGAATCAGATACGCTTCTCATACTATGATAGAATTTTTTGTGGTGTTTTCTTGATTGATTACCACCCATAAACGAAGTACTCGGACATGAATCACCAAAAGTAGTATTCTAGGCTACTTCCTGGTGTTTTAGTGAAAGATAACCACCCTTAAATGAAGTACTCGAAGAAGAAACACTTTTCGTACTAGGCTATGACGTTTGTGGAGTTTTATTCCAAGGTTACCACCCATAAATGCAGTACTCGGATCAGAAACACTTTGCTTAGTAGGATAAGATGCTTTGTGGTGTATTCTTGAATAATTACCATCCATAAATGATGTATTCCGACCAGAAACACTTCACGTAGTACGATAAGATGCTTTGTGGTGTTTTGTTGAATGGTTACCAACCATAAATGAAGTACTCAGACATGAAGCACTCGGAGTGATATTCTGTGCTTCTCCTTGGTGTTTTACAGAAATGTTACCACCATTAAACAAAGTACTCGGAGAAGAAACACTTTCTGTAGTAGGTTATGATGCTTTGTGTTGTATTCCTGAATTATTACCACCCATAAATAAAGTACTCCGACATGAATCACCAAGAGTGAGATTCTAGGCTTCTCCCTGGTGTTTTAGTGAAAGGTAACCACCTTTAAATGAAGTACTCGAAGAAGAAACACTTCACGTACTAGGATATGACGTTTGTGGAGTTTTATTGAAAGGTTACCACCCATAAATGCAATACTCGATCAGAAACAATTCGTTAAGTAGTATAAGATGTTTTGTGGTGTATTCTTGAATGATTACAACCAATACATGATGTATTCCGACCAGAAACACTTCACGTAATAGGATAAGATGCTTTGTGGTATTTTTTTGAATGGTTACCAACCATACATGAAGTATTCAGACATGAAACGCTCGGGGTGGTATTCTATGCTTCTCCCTTCCTGAATTAAGTCTCAATTCAGCATGTTTCTGGCAATGTTGGATCAATGCATAACAGCCTGCTAGCTAAAGGAAGAACTCGGAGAACAAACACATCCCGTAGTAGGTTATGATGCTTTGTGTTGTATTCCTGAATGTTTACCTCCCATAAATGAAGTCTTGAATAAAAAACGCTTCTCGTAGTAGGATAGTATTCTTTGCGGTATTTTCTTGAATGATTACCACCCATAAACAAAGTACTCGGACATGAATCACCAAGAGCTGCATTCTATGCTTCTCCCCGGTGTTTCAGTGAAAGGTAACCACCCTTAAATGAAGTACTCGAAGAAGAAACACTTCTCGTACTAGACTATGACGTTTTGTGTAATTTTATTGAAAGGTTACCAATCATAAATACAATACTCGATCGAAAACACTTCGCTAAGTAGTATAAGATTTTTTGTGGTGTATTTTTGAATGATTACCACCCATAAATGATGTACTCTAACCAGAAACACATCACGTAGTAGGATAAGATACTTTGTGGTGTTTTCTTGAATGGTTACCTCTCATAAATGAAGTACTCAGACATGAAGCACTCAGAGTGGTATTCTATGTTTCTCCCTGGTATTTTATTGAAATGTTACCACCCTTAAACGAAGTACTCGGAGAAGAAACACTTCCCGTAGTAGGTTATGATGCTTTGTGTTGTATTCATGAATGTTTACCACCCATAAATGAAGTCTCGGATCAGAAATGCTTCTCGTAGTAGGATAGGATTTTTTGTGGTGTTTTTTGAATGATTACCACCCATAAGCGAAGTACTCGGACATGAATCACCTAGAGTGATATTCTATACTTCTCCCTGGTGTTTTTGTGAAAGGTAATCACCCTTAAATGAAGTACTCGAAGAAGAAACACTTCTCGTACTTGGCTATGATGTTTTGTGGAGTTTTATTCAAAGGTTACCAGCAATAAATACAGTACTCGATCAGAAACACTTCGCTAAGTAGTATAAGATGCTTTGTGGTGTATATATTCTTGAATGATTATCACCCATAAATGATGTACTCCGATCAAAAACACTTCACGTAGTAGGATAATATGATTTGTAATGTTTTGTTGAATGATTACCATCCATAATTAAAGTATTCAGATATAAAGCATTCTGAATGATATTATATGCTTCTTTTTTATATTCTATTCTTTCGCTTAACTTAGGCCGTTAGGCGTCAAATTTATGAATCGTATATTTTTGTATCCTAATGGCAATTGTTGTGGTACTTGTTTTAATCAAAAGTAAAAAAAAATACTGAACGGCTTTTCTTGTTGCTATTACAAAAGTTTTATTAATATTACATATTATGATGCTCCTCGTGTAGGGATGTAAATGAATCGGATAATATTTGATTTTATTCGAATCTGTATTCGAAAAATAACAAAAATTATTCAATTCGTATTCGTATTCAAAGATATTTGTATCCGTATCCGTATCCGAAAATTTTTAACAGATAAGGATGCGGTTTGGTTATCATCTATCCGTATTCGACCGGTTAGTTATAATCTAATAACATCCGAAGTTATTGAAGATATTCGTATCTGATATTATCCAATTAATTGTATCCGCATTCATAACCAAAAAATTCATATTATATATATATTTTATTGAATTTTATATGAAGATTACAAATCTAATTAATTTTATATATAATTTGTGTTAATGTATCACATTTTTTTTATAATTCATTGATGTATTTGGATAAACATATAACAAATAAGGATGATTTTTATTATCTGAATAATATTAGTTTCGTATCCGTATCTGTCCGATATTCAATTCGTATTCGATATCCGATCCGTATCCGTATTTGAGACTATCTGAATTCGTACTCGTATCCGAAATTTTTTAACAGATAAAGATACGATAAGACGATTATCCATCCGTTCGAATGCGTTTACACCCCTATCCTCGCGACATACCTTGTTCAGATGGCTGAAACAATTCACATGTGGTCTTTTGCTGTTTTAGTGAGCCATACTTGGCACTTGCTCATATGTACTTGTATATAACTCTTCTTAATTAATTAGCAAAATAACGTTTAGCTTCTAAAAGAAAAGATAACAAACATACGATAAGTTTGGTTGAGTTGTGGTCTCTAATTAATTAATTAACAAACATACCGTGTCTTAACAGTGCCTTGCCTAAATGTGTCGTGTCTTAACCGTTTCGTGTCTAAACGTGACATGTTTGTTCGTGCCATGTTGCTTCGGCAAGGCGTGCCTTATTCGTGTTAATCGTGCCGAAAATATATAAAAAACTAAAAAAAAGATAATTTTCTTTTACAAGAACATAAAAATCTGAAAAAAAAATCGATGCTAGTGTTGTCCTTGACAGTTGGCACTTGACACTACGTTAGAGGTTGAACGAAATTAGAACTCCCGTTGGAAAATTTCAAAAAAATTTGAACTTTTGTGCCTATCTGTGCCTACCTGTGCTTACCCGTGTCCTCGTGTTGTGCCTAAATGTGCCGTGTCTAGACGTGTTCTCGTGTCATGTCGTGCTTCTCCTCGTAAATATTCCGTGTCGTGCTTAATCATGCCGTGTCCGTTTCGTGCCATGTCGTTTCGTGTCGTTTTTAGACAAGCAAACACGATTTGAAAACTCTATCCAGAAGACAAATTTTTCCCCAAAAATGACCTTTTTATTATGGGAAGAATGGCACAGTCCGCACAGACACCGATCAAAAGAAGACAAAATGAAGGCCAGGTGAGATGTACTAGATTGGATTTAAAAATAGCATTTAGACACGAGAGACGAATGGTGTGCGAACAGTTGTTTGGAAAGGAGAGGAACAGGTGTCAATAAACCATGGGCTAGACAGCTGGTTTGGAGTGTGGCCATTTTGGAGGTGTCGGTCGTTGTGTGTACCTACGTGTCATAATTTTTGAAAAGGAACCAAACAATCTTATCTTTATCCGGGCATTCGAACTTTCAAAGTATTACGTTGGTGTTAAAAAAAAATCTAGAGTAAATTTTATCAAAAGTTCACTGAATTTTATATGAAATTTTGGGTATTTTGAATTGTTCATTTTTAGTTACTAAATTTTAATATTTTTTAGAATTTAGTTATTTGTCATAACTTTTATTCAATTTAGTTGAATCATTATGAAAATTTTAAAAATAATTGTAAATCAAAGCGATGAGAAATAATAAAAAATGTAGTATTTTTTGTAGGAAAATTACATTATTATTTTATTATATCTAAAGATGAGTCAAGTCATCTCAATTTTTAATATTAATTAAGGGTTTATTTTTTATTGTAGATATATTCTTTTATAGATGAGTGATCATAGCCGCCCTCTTTGCTTTTCTTATTTTGCACTTCGGATTTTTTATTTTTTATTTTTAAAATATGTATATTCGTATTGATCAAATTGTTATCTCTTGCATTGCATTGCTTGTAATAAAAATCGTGAAAGTAATATTCTGATAATGAAATCTTTTCATATAATCGACGCTGATTTCTGAATTGAAACTAAAAAATGGTGAGAATACTTTCTCTTCACCAACTCAATTGTGTTTCAATGACCAAGTTTTTATATAGAAACAAAATTTGAGTACACCAAGATAGTTCATAAAAGAAGATAAGAAAAATGTTTAATTATCTTGTATCGAACTTTTAAGAAAGAGGAGGATTCAAATATCTTTATTTTTTAGTATCTTCGTTGTGTCTCTAAATCTATATCAGTAACTAAGAATAATTTTTTATCTCTAAATCTAGATCATTAATTATTTTCTGATTAATGAAGTGGATTTGAAGACATAATTATTATCAGAAAGAAAACATACACTACATTACAACATGATAAAAAAAATGAATAACTAATCAGTGTCAACATTTTATACAAAAAGTCTTCAGTAAAATGTAAACTTACTTGTGTCAATTTTTTTTTTAAAAAAAAGGACACCGAGAGTACTTGAAATATCAGTCTGTTTTTATTAAAAATATAATATTATGATTTTTTTCTATGATCCGTTTCGTTTTTTTTCCTTATTGTAAGAGCTAACATTAATACTAACACATTCGGTGGCATTTGTTACAAAAAAACCTGACATTCTTATTTAAAAAATGGTACTATTTTGTTGTTTCAACTTCAGTTTTTGTATCGAACCAGCACAAATACTATCAGTTTTGAACTTCTGATGTTTTTCTATATCCGACGATTATGTGCTGAGTGCTGAATCTGACAAGTTATTTAACCGATTGGTATTGTTAAAAACGACAACATTTCGAACTTATTTTCTAGATCAGTTATATAACGTATCTGACGAGTTGTATAACCGATTGATATTGTTAAAAACAACAATATTTTCCTCAAATTAGTTATATAACGGACCAAGTCGGTTATATAACGGATTAGCCACAAAATTTGAAAAATAACGGGAAAATTGTCAGATCAGTTATATAACGGATCAAGTCAGTTGTATGACGATAAATAATGTTTTATAACGATACCAAACATTGTATAACGTTGTAAAAGGAAAAAAAATTGAGTTTAACGGTCGAATTTCTGACAACTCTAACAGTTATAATTTAAGACAAACGTTGACGTTTTGTAACATTGTATAACGTTTTAACAAATTCAAACAAGAATAAACATGCTTTAAGCTCTTTATAAAAGGGATCCCTTCATCATTTCTTTTACAACAATCATATAGTGCGAAATCCATTGTTCTACCGTTATTGAGCTTGAAACACATTGCCCAATCTAGTTCAAAGACTCAATCTCATTGTTCTAAATTATTCTAAACTCTTAGAGATATTGTGTTGAGTGATTATTTTATTCTCTATCTGTTTGTATCTTTTGTTTATTGTTTTCGTTGGCTTGATGCTTCACCGGTGTGTGTAAGCGAGACCAAGTTCGATATTGTGTGAGTATGGTCGTGCTCCACTGGTGTGTGTAAGTGAGACCAATTCTAAAGTTATAATTCACTTGTGTTGTCTAGTGAATCGGCTCGACCTTGTTATCGTGTCGAAGGATCGAGAGTCATGGAGAGTAGGATCGTCAATATCCGAACTCCATTAAAATTCTTGTATCTCTTGGATTGCTTCATTTGCATTTTCTAAACTCTATCTATTTGATTTCATTATTAATTTAGTTTAGAATTTGCTTGTGCTTAAAATTGATTGCAATTTCCAAATTTACCAATTGATCACTGATATTTTTAGAATTGCTTTAAATTAAGTCCCCCGGTTCCAATAGTATGTCCCAATTATATATAGGCTGAGCACTTTTGGAGTCTTAAAATCTTGATCAGGTCTGCTTCGGTTTTGCCCTTGTCTGCTTCTATGACTGACTTCTGGGTCCTTTTTGACAGGAACCCGTTGTGACGGGTTGGGAACACGTTATGACGGGTCCTCTTGTGTTATGATAACGTAAGGCTCTGTCTTGCTCTATTTTGCTTGCACTTAATGTCTTCATTATCATCTTGACTTGTACATGTAACATAAAGCTGTTGCATCATCAAATTGTATATGTATAAACCTTCACCAAAACTCAATTGTTCAAGGTTAATACTGATTTGTTTTGCAAATTGTCAAACCAAAGAAGAGTTTAATCTAACAATATCAAGTCAGGTTGGATCGAGCATTAGATCATCTAATGTCGGATCATTTGCGAATTTCGAGTCATATATGACTAGTTCAGGTCGGACGAGTTTGTCGGGTCGATTCGGATTCTATCATATATATCTCTAATCAGAGGCTCTTTGTAATCTTTGTTATTTTTTGGTTTAATGTTAGATCAAGAAGACAACGAATTAAAATATTTTACTTAATCATAATTTTATAGATTGTATCGATAATTTTTGGAATAAAGTTATCCGTAAACCCACTCTTCTTGTTACTTTTACTGCGCCGTAGGCATTACCTTCATATCCACAAAAAGTTACATTGTACAAATAAGTGGAATCTCAATTAAATATTAATGGACACAAAAACATATGAAAATGAATCTGAATCTGCTGTTCCAAAAACCCATGACACGCGGTTTGGACCATTCAATTCGAATTTAACCCTTCAAACATGGTATGACATTTAGAGAGCAGACTTAGCAAATCAGACGCATCAGATTACATTTGGATCGGATAAAATTAGATTTGGATCATTTTTTAATTCAGTTAAGTATTAGACTCGAATTAATTCAGATTAATTAATTTCGTATTCGGTGCAATTATGGATTATGATAACTATATCACTCAGATCATTCAAATTTTTGCGGGTTTCGAATCAGTTTGGGTACGGATTGACATAGGTGTCAGATCATTTTGTCTTGAGTCATAGTCGATTACGAATAATTAAGGTGTGGGTTTCGTACTCAATTCGAGCGGGTTGTGTTGCAGTTGGGTCGGGTCAAATCATTTCTAATTTGAATTACTTTGGTTCAAACCTCTTACGTATTTTTACACACTTTCTATAATAATATTTTTTTATATTTTGAATATAATATTTATTAATTATGGTATTGGAGAAATATTTGTTTTTATTATTGGAAATATTTTTAAAAATATTGTATTTGTCAATGTTGGATTAAACTCATCTCTTGTTTGACAATATGCAAAACAAATTAGTACTAACCTTGCACAATTGAGTTTTGGTGAGATCCAGGTTAACACATGTACAACATGATGTTGAAAAGGCTCAAATATGCTTAACATAAGTTAGAGGTGTGATAAGGTCCCCGGGGGCGGACCCGCCCGTGACCCGACACGTGCCCGACCCGTGAAAAATGGACCCACGGGTTTTGGGTGGGACGGGACGCCCTCTTGACCGTTGGACCCGTGCTAGACCCGACCCGCCGGACCCTTGACCCGACCCGTGCCCGACCCTTGACCCGACCCTTGGACCCTTGGACCCTTGAACCCGACCCCCGGACCCGACCCCCTGGACCCGACCCCCGGACCCGTGATTGAAATGATTGAAATGATAGAAATGTTTTATGTCACTTCTAAATTAAAAAAAAATCAAAAATATTCTCAGAAAATTCAAAAAATTTCAAATTTCAAATTCACCATACCTCTTTATAAATAACACCCTCCACTCTCACTTATTTCACACATCTATCTCTCATTCTCTCTTTCAAATTCTCAATAATCACTACTCAATTCTCAATTTACTTTCATAATTTTAATATATAAGTTATAACTTCTAAGTTTATAATAATACTTTTAGATATATTAATTAGGTTTAAATATTTAAATTGTTAATTTATATTTATTCTCTCATCATCCAGCATCCGTGCAAAGGTACGTTTAAGATTTTAAGTTACAATTTACATTTAATTCTCGAATTTATATTTTTTTAAGTAACAATTTTGATTCTTATCAAATTTTATTATTTCTAACTCACATTTTAATTCACATACAATTTGTAATTCACATTTTTATTCTTTAATAACTTCTAAGTTACATTTTTTTATTTTCAATTGTAAATTAATTTATTAATTTATAAAAAAAATTCGACATATTTTTTAGTATTATGTGAACAAAATTTGACAATATTATTTGAGTATTATTTGAACAAAATTTGACAATACAATTTTTGTTCTTCTATTTTTAATTCACATTTAATTCACGCTTTTTTATTATTTCTAACTCACATTTTACAATATTATTTCTTTTTTTTTCAATTTTAGATATGGCATCTCAAGAACCAAATCCTAGCATTTCGGTTGAAGAAACAATACGAAGGATGAGTGTTGAGCTATTCGGTGAGGATAATCCCCATCCCCCAACACAATATGCAAACATAAACCCCCAAACACATCCACAATTTTATCAACCACAACCACAATTTTATCCACCTCCACGACATGCAAACCTCCCATTATATCCTCAACACCCTTATTTAGCACAAGATGTTAATGTTCCACCGACTCAAGCCCCTCCACCAACGATTCAAACTTAAGCTGAAATTGTCCCTCCACCATCATCTGTCGACGAAAGTATTCCTCCATCGTCGCAGCCATCATCAAATCCATCGCCAGAAATCCAAGAAGTAGAAGTGGATCCGAGGCAAAAAAAGAGAAAAACGACCGCGCCTAAATATGATGCACCATGGTGGCGTTTCTATGAAACAACTCATGATGCTGACGAAACTGTTTTGACTTTGAGGTGCAAGGTAAAAAATTGTAAAGGTTTTTTCTATTACAAAAAGTCTAGCGATATGAAATTTTTTAAAAAACATGTTGAAAGACATGAAGAAAATGACGACGAACCACAAGAACAACCTGACCAACGGTTAGTCCAAAGTACTATTAACCCTGACGGTACGAGGACCTTGGCCAAGTATGATGAAAAGCGCATGTTAAGTGAAGTTGCTAGGTATATTGCCCATAAAGAAAAACCAATTAGTATGGGTTGTTGTTCTAGTTTTGCTAGATTAATAATAAAAGGCGCTGGTCAAGTAATGTACAAGCCATTTCACCACCGCAAAATAGTGGCCGAAGTCAAGAAACAATATTTAGAACGGAAAAATGAATTGTTAGCCATTTTTGGTTATGCAAACTATAATGTATCCATCACATCTGACTGTTGGTCCGCAGGTAAGGGTGGTTTAGGGTATTTTTGTATTACTGCACATTATATTGATGACAATTGGATTTTACAGAAACGAGTTTTATGTTTCCGTAATCTTGATTTTCCGCACAATGCACACGTTATTTACCAAGCCATAATTAATGTTTTGCATGAATTTAATTTAAAAAGAGATTTAGAAAACAAGATTTTTTCAATTTCTTTTGACAATGCTAGCAACAATATGAAATCTATTGATTATTTTTTAAGTGCATTAAATTCCATAATGAATGGGAAATTATTTCATCAAAAATGTGCATGTCATATTTTAAATCTCACCGTTAAAGCAGGTATTAAAACTGAAGGTATTAAAAATTTAATTTTTAAATTCAAAGATGGTCTTCATCACATTTTTTCAAATAATGTTAGAAAACAAAATTTCCATGCATTGTGCTCACGCTTGGGCTTGAGTAATTTGATAGTTCCATGGGATGTCGATACCCGTTGGAACTCCACGTATAGATTGTTCCATCATTGTTTACCATACAAGAATGCAATAAATGAAATGTTGCGGAACTCAACCGAGGGGATACAATTGATGATGAACGAGGGAGAATGGAACCAATTGGAGAAATTGACAAACTTTCTACAATTTTTTTTCAAAGCAACCGTCAAACTTTCATGCTCGTATACACCATCTGCACACGAGTTACTTCACCATCTATATTGCATCACCAAGGTACGTAATCTATATTTATGTTTGAAACAATCATCCTATTTCTTTATCCATCTCTTATTCTCTTATATTTTTTTTCTTCCAATTCTCTAAGGTCTATCGTCAGCTTGAAGATATAGAAGGGCTAGACCATAATTTGACTCCAATCGTTGAGGCAATGAGAGAGAAGTTTCTCAAGTATTGGGAAGAAGTACCTCCTATCACTATTATAGCGAACTGTCTGCATCCGGCCTTCAAAAAGAAGTACACAACAAGATTGATTCAGAAGTACAACCAGAATTTGAAGTTACCATATCATACGGTGGAAGAGAATGCATGAAAATTTGCATAGTATTCAAAATTGCTATGTTATCTTTCCTGAAAAGAGAAGACCACAAGACTAATGTTTTAAGAGAACTAACAAGAGAGCTATGCAAGCAACTTGGATAAGCGAATTCGAAGAAAGTGAAGATGAGAAAGAGAAAGTTAACCTCGAGGGAGGAGAAGTTAAAAATAAGCTAGCCTTCATCGAAAGGAACCAAGAACATGCTTGGAGATAGCTGTTGTAACTAACAATTTCTTTATGTTTGTCGATTTGCAAAACAATTTGCATTTTACCACTATTTCTTTGTTTGAGAGTTTTATAGGAAAATTATAAGAAAATCAAAGGAAAGTGGAGAATGAAATGTGAAGAAAGAGCTCAAGCATGAAGAACAAGCTACTAGCATTTGTGTAGGGACTTGAATGCAAAATTAAAGAAGGAAAATGTTAGAAATTTCAAGTGATATATTGAGAACAAGTGTAAATATTATTGCGATATTTCCAATGCTTTGAAAATGACCTCAATCGGAGCTACAGATCAAAAAGTTATAGCAACTTCAAGAACTGGAGATTAGGCAAACAGCTATAACCGTTATAACGGTTATCAACACTGAATTGTACTAAATTTGTTGTGATTTTTCCATATCAAATCGTTATATAACGGTTGTCAACAGTTATAACGGTTAGGCATTTGTGACCAAAATTCCTACATTCAAGTCTAACGGTTATAACGGTTATCAACCGTTATAACGGTTCGGGATGAATTCTTTTTTCGGAAAGGTATTTTCTACTGCAGTATTTAAGGAACCCTCTTCTTCTTTCTCATGAATCTTTGCCTAAATTTAAACCATAGTAGCAGCCACCATTTTTACTCAAAAACCAAGCTTTTACTTGATCAAAATCTCAAGCGCAACTACTTTAAATTAGCCAAATAATTTATGAAAAATGAGAGATTGTGTAGCTATTGTTGTTATCTTTCTTTTGTGCATCTTCGACGGGTCTAGTCTCTATCCTATGTGTGTAAAGAGCTAGATCTCGGCCATTGTAAATGATATTTTGGTGTTAGTGCATACGACTCGATCTCGTTACCAAGTCGAGGGATCGAGAGTCCCGGTGAGTAGGCTCGTCAATAGCCGAACTCCGTTAACATATCGGTGTCACGTGTTCTTCGCTATTGTTTGAACTTTCTTCAACTTATCCTATTCAAATTTCTGTGATTTAATTTTAAATTGCTAAACTTGTTGGAAATTGTATTGTTATTTGGAATTGAATTGTGCATTTTTAGTCAAATAAACCTAGAAATTGAATTAAAAACCTATTAACCACCCTCTAGGTTTATCAAAGTGGTATCAGAGCAAATTGAACTTGTTAATTGAGAATTACTTAGTTGCAAGTAAAGATCCGCAAAATGACATCTCTAGATCATATAGAGGAACCTCCAATATTTGAACAAACTTGTTATACTTTTTCATTTTGGAGAATGTCAATGGAAATTTATTTAAAAGCAATTGAGGTTTGGCATGTGATAGAAAATGGGTATGTTCCAATCTATGAAAAAGAAACTACCAATTTGACAAAGAGTTCCAAAAAAAAAAATAGGAGCGATGATCACTATGCCATCAATGCATTACTCCATTTGGTTGATTAGTCCATAATTGAAATAATTGATGAACTTGATAGCGCTTTTGAAATATGGAATACCCTTGTAAACCAGTATGATTGTGATACCCACTCTAAAAGAACCAAGCTAACAAATGTTGAATGTATTAATGTAAATTGTAGTAAAAGAGAAGCTTCATCAAAGGATGAGGAGGATGAATCGATGTGCTCCTATAGCGATAAATCAAATGACAAATCGATGGTGCAATATGAAGAAATGGTGTGCTCTACTTTCACTAGCCAAGCTAGTGAGGTGTATCTAAACTCCAATTTAAATTCTAGGAAAAATGAAACCTCTATATCGCCAATAAATGAAATGAAAAATACAATTGAGGGATTAGTAAATGGTTGTTGCCACAAGAATACTCATTGTAACAATATTGAGGGTTTAAAATGTAAAATTTGTGAGCAAGAGTCAAAATTAAAATATTACGAGTTAAAGCTACAAAAGTTTAATGAATTAGAAAAGAATTGTCAAACACAAACAAAGACTTAAAATTATTAAAAGAAAAGGTGCAAACTTTAGAAAAGGAAAATAAAATTCTAAAGTCATTAAGCAACTTTAAAATAGATTTGAGCAAGTTGTATGAGGGACAAAAGCCTCATGTCAAATCGGGTTTAGTGTATAAGAAGAATTCACACCTTCACAATCTAACAACAATCCTCAAAACCCTAAAAACAAGGGAAATAAAAATATTCAAAGGAGCAAAAACAAAAAATATCAAAAAGATAGACTTGTACCAACATATGCCTTTAGGTACCGGTTCAACAATAGAAGCTATACAAAATCCAAACCGATCCCTAAGTACTTCAACCCACCATGGTCCAACAATATTTACCATAAAGAACAAACCGGTTGGAGGTACGAGATTAATGATAAAAAAATCATGTCCAATGGGGTGTTAGATACAATGAGAAATCAAACGTTGTTCATCAACACTCAAATAATTCATACATGCATAAACAAAATTTTAACTATACATAACAACCAAAGAACAAGACTCAAGATTTGAAAAAAGATTTTCAAACTAGATTTGTTAAGAAAAATGAAAACCCTCTCACTAGTGCCATGTGTAATTATTGTTGTCAACATGATCATATTTCACTAGAATGCATCCATAGGAAGGTAAGCAATCAATCAAAGGTTGCTTGGGTGCCTAAATGTCAAACTTAGGAGATTTATAGGTTGATACCTCCAATATTAATTGCCATATATTTAGGAGGAGTAAATTTAATCAAATGAGCCTTTATAAAACTCAAACAAACTTATATACTTGTAAGCCCTAGTTTCAAAATACGATTCCACAAAGCTTTAAAGAAATTTGTTATCTAGGGCTAGAAAATTGAATTTGTCTAAATAATATAAGATAATGCATAAGTTGAGGGGGAGCTTGTGATAAAATTGTGCATACAATGAGGGGGAACTCGCATTCATGTTAGATGCAAAATCTTTTCCTCGATTTCCAAAAAGGGGGAGAAAGCAAATAAATTTAACTTATTGTCACACCCCAGAAATAATGACTAGCTTAGGGGTGTAAATCCCGCCACGTGTACTTGATTTCAAGTACACGAAAGGCTTAATTGGCCACTCAGAAACACATATAAGATTTATTTATTATACTTAATTTGAAGGAAAATCACACATTTCACACAATACATAATCATCCAACAAATACATATATATAATCCAGCGTCTGGATACAAGGTTTACAGCGGAAGCAAAACAAAAGTAAAATACATGCTGAAGAGGGCGATCCCATCAAAGGATGTGGGATCGACCCTAGCTAACCTACTACACACTAAATCCTAACAAAAGGAATAAAAGAAAACAAATGAATTGATCCTCAAAACGGAAGACGCTGGGGATTCCATCCTAGCGCTCTCCTCTGGACAGCAAAAGAACTCCTGCTCCTTACCTGGACCCCACAACCAACCGTGGAATGTGAGTAATTTATAAAAATTACTCAGTGTGGATTAAGGTCCAGCCTTTGGGATTATATCCGATTCGAGGTTGGACCAATCACATTTACTGAGAATGCCTATATTTAGTTACTACACCTGACTTATATTTAGTTTAACCATTAATCAATTTAAATAAATAACTAAATCTATCCAAAGAGATGATACGAGAAAGAAATCTAAAATATTTATGAGGAATAGTAGTATACAATACTGATATGAAAGATATCAAACTCCCAGACAAATGTTCAAAGAATCAAATTTTGGAAACCCCGGGTGTAGGACTTCAGGATTCGCCCCCTTAGACGGGTCTAGTATGTCAGCCGCCAAATCTAAGGGTATCGTTAGACGGGTCTAGTAAAATCAGCAGCCAATCTAACTTAATTCTGAGTTTCCAGAACGAAACGCCCTGGTAAAAGCATGAGCGGCTACAAAAGCACACACTCGATCAAAAGCGAACCGAGAAGCCTACCTTACAAAGAGAAAATAATAAACATAAACTCTCGGTCTCAGCCGTCATACGAAAATAAGGAACTGACTACCCGTTTGAGTAACCATAATAAAGGGAACTCCTTGTACCAACCAGGGGCCAAAGGGGAGCCCCAGACTTTCTTTGTACCAACCAGGGGCCAAAGGAGGAAGTCCTTCGAATATTAGGAGATCCCGAAACATCGACTAATAGAAATATAAAGAACGAAATAGCTCCAATACGTCACATATGACACGCATACTCTAAACTGAGAAACCGAACCTTAATCACTCAAAGGAAGATATTATAATATTTATACTAGTAAGGATCTTGAAAATCAAATACTCGAACTGGCACTACGAGCCACCAAGTGATGGTCATCGATGGTGAGTAGTGGTCGAATGTCCTTAGGGACATCCCGAGAAATGGACCCCACGGGCGAAACCGTTTACCGTACGTAATCCATCCTCACGATGCCCCCAGACTACATCCGTCCTAGCTAGACTCACCGGCCCGACTCTCATCACTCCTAACGAAAATATATAAATAATATTTGATACGCATCTACCTATAAGTAGTCTAATAGCATATACGATCCATATAACAGATCTCACGTGCAATATGAATGCAGGTGACATGCAATGCAGGTTGGTCAAAATAGTTGGTTCAATTACCAATATGAATTCATGACAGTTCAAGATCTACGGGCCTGATTATAATTTGTTGGTAATTTGGTACTGCAGTTCAATTTAGGTAAGACTGGTAGGTCCTAATTAAGAGAGAGAAATGAATATAATCCCCAGGAATCCACACCTGGAAAGAAGCGCTAGCTACTCAATCGAAGGATCTGCTGCGTCCACGCTGATCTCAGCGTCGTATGCAGCTGCGTTAGTCTCGTCTCTTGTGTGCGGGTCCGAGTCGACTAGGTCTCCTATTTATTTATTTCGGGTTTTGTTTAGTTAGTCGAAGGATTATTTTTGAAAAGAATTTACATGAAAGGTACGGGCATTTGAGACGTCCTTGATGCTCCTAATATAATTTCTTTAATAATTCTACTTAGTCAAATCTCGCGTGCAGTGTCTGTGCTGCACGGCGAGTGGGTGCATGAAACACTTGTCTCTGTTTCTTTAGGTGTTATTCTAGGTGCATTACTAATCCCATTATTTATTATGACGTCAGGACGATATCTTACAGAATCTAAATAAAGCACATCACGAGGAAAACATGTTATAGAATCAACCACTTTTAGTTGGACTTTTAATTAAACTAAGTAAAGAAGAAGATAAAATAATTCTAATAAGTATAGATGTGTATTGGTATTACTCTTATAGAGAAATTGATCAATATACGTTACTGTGATTTAACATTTACTTAGTTAATATTGTGTGCGTGTTATATGCTTTTGTATCCCATTGAAATCATAGAGAAATTGATCAATATATACATTTATATTTATTTTATTACTTAGTCATATTTACGTATGCATATCGTACTTAATTTGACAGAGAGAAATTGATCAATATATATATATATATATATAATGTACTTTAGGAAAACTGATCAGTGTATATTTATATGCGTGGTATTTAATGTTACTTAGTCAATAGGTTATATGTATTATAGTTAATATGCTTTAGAGAAATTGACCAATATATATGTCATTATGATTAACCATTTACTTAATCATTATTGTGCGTATATCATGTGTCGTATATATATTGTGACATAACGAAGTTGATCTACATATATATTTATCTTTGTAATATTACTTGTTATGTTTGAGTGTGTGTATCATACGCACTTTAGTTGTTCATTACATTTTGATGCGATATAGAGAAATTGATCAATATATGTTATTATACATATAATTATACTTAGTCCATATATGTCGATGGTGTATGATATTTTACTAATATTTTTATATATATACATATATTATATTTAACCTGCTTTATAATTAATTAATCATCTTAGTATGGATATTTAATTAATCTAATCGTTTCGTATAATTGTAAGTCAAATGTCATCAAGTAAGATGCGTTGTCATACCTAAACAACTATCATGTATATAGCTATGTCGTATATTATACGTTATATTGTTTTGTGCTAAATATAGTATAGAAAAATAAATAAGAAACTCAAGTTGGTTAATTTTAATTATTTATTGTTTGTGTTAATCCTAGAGTAGGATCAGAAGTCCGTACTCGTGCGTCATAGCCGAAGCTCGTGCTGCACGGACTTTTGGTCGTCATTTCCCGATTAATACCTTTTTCCTCGGTCCTTTTTAACCTTTCGGGTCTAGTTACTAAGTATTATGGGTCGGGCCTCTAATTTTGTAATATCTGTTTATACCCAACTCGGTCCAATTAGGGCCCAGGCCCAAAATACTTACAACTATATATTTCCTTCTATCTTATTAATTAAAGTCGTGTAGTATCTGTTGGGCCCAATGGGCCCAATAGGCCTAATATCATTTTTAATTCTTTAAGTCCAACAAGGGTCAGAGGCTTAGTGGGCCTTAACAGCCCAAAAGCCCCATTTATATTTCCTTTTATTTATTTATTTCGAAAGGTCCAATAAAGGCCTAAGGCCCAAACCGAAATCTTACAGGCTCAGGCATTACTCTGAGCCCATACACTCGTATAATACATACAATATCAAATCCAGCGCGTGAGACACCACTATACTGGCGCGCTGGCATGTCGGTACAGTGACATGGTTATGCCAGTATAACCACAAAGGCTGGTAATAATGCCAGAAACACCTGAATCCCATTTTCGATTTAGTTTGTACCGAGAAACAAAGTCACAATCACAGATCAAGCTAGGCATGTATTTAACTCAACAAAGAACTACATAGTGCTGGCACAAAGATCAAAAAGCATAACAGTGCACATGTGCTGGTAAGGGTCTGGTCTCTGGCCGATCCAGTAACAAGGCAACAACCCCCCCATTAATACAGTATGTGTGTGAGCCTATGGCATACGGGCAGTGACTCGGTGGTCACTGCCAGTTCAGTTTCACAATGTACACACAATCAATCAACAAACACCATCTCCCGAACCACATCAAATAGCAAATCAACATCACAAAAAAAATCTAACACAGTCAAGCAAGCACAGAATAGCAAAGACAACACAAATGTGTTTCTAGGGTTTTACCAGGCAAGGAAAAACGAGACACATCTAAAAAGGGAGAGATCGAGGCAAGGGTTGCACCTCCCACCGACTCTACCTGCACCTCCCTACTCTTGTTCGCCTCGGTTTTACGCTAATAAGAATCTCAAGTTATTATTGGAATCTAACTCAACGCATGAGTGTTAAGCAAACCGAGAGAAATGCGAGAGCAGGGGAGGTTAGGTTTTATAGGTGATGCGAGGGAACAAAGGTTCGTATCAAGGAAGAGGAGCGTATGGTGGTGAGATGACAAGGCAACGACACAGAGGGCAGGCACTCGAGTGCCTCGATCTGGAGTGCTAGAGAGAGAGTCAAAGGGTGTACGAGTGTGCCATTAATGGCTTCCAGAGAGAGGGGCAGAATGGACGGGTGGCGTGGGAGAGAGAAGGTAAGGCAAAGGAAGAGGTGAAGAGACAGAGGTACGGGAGAGAGAAGAGGAAGAAGGGATAGTGGGTCTCGAAAATAGACAAGGAGAGAGAGATAGATTAATAAGGGAGAGAGGAGTGCATGAGTGAATAAGTGAGGAGAGAGGGAGAATGCAGAAAAATAGAGAGGAAAAAGGAGAGATGTGCTCCGGGAAGGGATAACCGAGAGAGAGAGATGGGGATAAGACAGGGAGTAATGGAGAGAGAGAATAAGTGGAAGGAGGTTTAAATGAGGAGAGAGACCTATAGGTTTCTTCGTATTGCGGGTCTCTACTAAATACCATATCATATTAAGTATAGGGAAAAAGCACTAGACTAAGAAATCAACAAAACAAAAACTTTGTTCGAAATACCCCTTTTCCTTATCCTTATAGGTATCGGGCAAGAATGGTTGGGACAACAAACATCCATTTCATTCGTACTTTGGATACCCATATAACCATCAAAGATCGTTGAAGTGACTAATTCTTAGAAAAAGAAAGCGTTAAGATCAAAGAAATTATTGGAGTTACGTTTTTTTATCTATTAATAATTTTTTATCTATTATTAATATGTAGTAATATGATGAGTTGGTTTTAAGAAAAAACCTCTGATGAGAAGGTTGACTAGAGATTTCTTGTAAAAATACTAGCTTCTTTCTGTTCATAAAAAAATGACAAAAGATGACAATAGTTGGATTTAAATTCCAAAGATTTTTTTGTTCAGTATTATGTACTGAAAGTAGGAGCCGTATGAAATGAAAATATCATGTACGGTTCTGGAACGAAGATCTTTTCAATAGAATGAACGACCGTAACGAATGTTGGCTCAATCCGAAGGAAATTATGCAGAAGCTTTACAAAATTATTATGAAGCTACGCGATCAGAAATGGATCCTTATGACTGAAGTTATATACTCTATAACATAGGCCTTATACACACAAGCAATGGAGAACATACAAAAGCTTTGGAATATTATTTTTGAGCACTAGAACGAAATCCTTTTTTACTGCAAGCTTTTAATAATATGGCTGTGATCTGTCATTACGTGCGACTATCTCTACTATAGAAAAAAATAAAAAATAAATTAGCTAGTAGATATTAGATAAAATAGGATTTATATTGAAAGAGAGAGATTAAACAGGGTTGGGGAGGATTTGAGGTCGGTTCGGATCTCTAGTGATTAGGCATGTGCAAACCTTGGTGTGGCTGACTACTGCACGACCCGAACGAACCCAATGGGTCGCAAGACTCTTGCACACGGATAGTCACGAATTCTCAGTGATTTCAAGGGGTTTTTAAGATATTTTGATGCGTGAAGGTGCGCACAAGCGCGTGGCAAATTAGTCAAAACCTGAAATGAATTTGAGCGACTCGTTACATGCATATTTATTTTAAAAATCTTGTTTATTTATTTATTTAGTCATTCTAAATGTTAAAGTTATTTAAATATATATATATATATATATATATATATATATATATATATATATATATAATTTTATTGATTCTTAAGTAGTTACAATATTTGTATTAGAAATCTGAAATTCTTGTTATTAGTAAATATTTGTATTTTTATTCAAATAGAAGGTTATTGTATGAATCTATTGCATTTTATTTTTAATTTAATGTATGTATAAAAATTATAGAATACGAAATTAAATGACTATATTGAGATTACATATACAGGGAAAAATGATTATTTAATAATTTTAACTATTGAATTTTGTAATTGAATCAGTAATTTAATACTTTTTTAATGGCAATTATTTGGTCAATTTATATTTTAATTCATATGTTCTTTATAAGTTAACAAAAGAAAAGTTTTAAAATTTTATTTTCCTAAGAAAACTATGGTTAATATTTGACTTAATGATAAACTTTACAATTAACCAGATAATTATTTATTAAAATAATTGTCAAAAATAGCAGGTTTTACACTTATATTATGGTTTTGTAAATCGATAAAAGGGGGAGATTGTTGTAACTAATAATTTCTTTGTGTTTGTCGATTTGCAAAAATTTTTGCATTTTACCACTATTTCTTTGTTTGAGAGTTTTATAGGAAAATTATAAGAAAACCAAAAGAAAGTGGAGAATGAAATGCTTAAACATGAAGAACAAGCTAATAGCATTTGTGTATGGACTTGAATGCAAAATTGAAAAAGGAAAATGTTAGAAATTTCAAGTGATGTATTGAGAACAAGTGTAGAGCTTATCACGACCTTTCCAATGCTTCGAAAATGACCTCAATCGGAGCTACGTATCAAAAGTTATGGCAGTTTCATGAACTGAAGATTAGGCGAACAGTTATAACCTTTATGTAACGGTTTATAACCATTATAACGGTTATCAACACTGAATTGTGCTGAATTTGCTGCGATTTTTCCAGATTAAACCGTTATATAATGGTTGTCAACAGTTATAACGGTTAGGCATTTGTGACCAAAATTCCTGCATTCAAGTCTAACGGTTATAACAATTATCAACTGTTATAACGGTTCGGGACGAATTCTGTTTTCGGAAAGGTATTTTCTGCTGCAGTATTTAAGGAACCCTCTTCTTCTGTCTCATGAATCTTTGCCTAAATTTAAACCCTAGCAGCAGCCATCATTTTTACTCAAAAACCAAGCTTTTACTTGATCAAAATCTCAAGCTCAACTACTCTAAATTGGCCAAATAATTTGTGAAAATTGAGAGATTTTGTAGCTATTGTTGTTCTCTTGCTTTTGTGCATCTTCAACGGGTCTAGTCTCTATCCTAAGTGTGTAAAGAGCTAGATCTCGGCCATTATAAAAGATATTTTGGTGTTAGTGCATACGGCTCGATCTCGTTACCAAGTCGGGGGATCGAGAGTCCGAGAGAGTAGGCTCGTCAATAGCCGAACTCTGTTAACAGACCGATATCGCGCATTTTTCACTATTGTTTGATATTTCTTCAACTTATCCTATTTAAATTTCTGTGATTTAATTTTAAATTGCTAAACTTGTTGGAATTGTATTGTTATTTGAAATTGAATTGTGCATTTTTAGTCAAATAAACCTAGAAATCGAATTAAAAACATATTCACCACCCCTCTAGGTTTATCAATAGCCCTTGAGAGCATAAAGAAACAAGGGATGATAGATCTGGAGAAGATTCACATTTTGAAGCAAGTGACTCAAGCTAAGGACGACTATGCAAGAGAGCAAGAAGAAGCCTTAATGAGAGATGAATTCTCTAGGATACTACCAACAAGGTGGAAAAGTCTTCAACACTTGAAAAGTTGGATGATGCCAAGCAAATCGAGAAGCCTTTTAGTCTCACAGGAATGGATGCTCAAGCACAAGAGAAGACAACTCAATCAAAGACTAAGACTACAGGTACTCAAGAATTGCAGGCTCCTCGCCAAGCTAATATGATAATATTTGACCTCTCTAAATATCATGATGAGTCTAGCGATGACGAGTTTTAAAATTTGGATAAAAATCAAGAGACATTTAATGTGACTAAGCTTAAAGAGTTACTTGATGAGTCCAAAAAGTCTATGGATGTTAAAGATGCTATGATCAATGATCTTAAGTCTAAGATTGAATTGCTACAAATTAGGGTTAATAACATTGAGAAAAAAGTCAATTTAGAAAAAGAAAAGAAATTTAAAGAAGCACATCCTTAGGCTTCTAAATTTTTGGATTTGGGGATATCCAGCAGAAGCAAGGTCTTATAGGCCGACAGAAAAGAAACTAGATGAAAGAACTGTTAGTTATTATTTTGTTGGATATCCTGAAAGATCTAGAGGGTATAAATTTTATAATCCAACAGAACATATGATTTTCGAGTCACAAAATGCGAAATTTTTCGAGGATAATGAGTTTGTGGGGGAAAATATGATCATGGATGATATTTTCAAGGAAGAGAGAGATAATGACACTTCGAACCTTGGTTCGAACTTTGTCACTATTCCAATAACGATAAATCTTGAAAATGTATCTCATGTCAATAGGCAAACTACACTTCCTACTCAAATTCCGCAGGATAATGTGAACACAAATGGACTCAAATCTATCCCAAATAACGATGTTGTCATGAACGATGTCAATGGCCTTGAGTCTTTGGGAGATCCGGAAGTTAGTAATGATGTTCACGAAACTATTCTTCAAAAAATGATAGAACCAGGGCAAATAAGAAGATCCACTAAAGAGAACATATATATTGGAAGATTTGCTTATCTTCAAGAACATAAATTGACATAAGCATGTTTGAAAATGACCCAAGAGATATCAAACAAGCTATGGAAAGTTCAAACTCTCAAAAGTTGATCAACGCGATGAATGAAGAGATGAAATCAATGATGTGTGGAATATTATTCCATTACCTAAGGGCAAGAAAACCGTTGGTTGTAAGTGAATTTTCAAAACCAAATGGGATTCTAAAGGCAATGTTGAAAAATATAGGGCATGTCTTATCGCTAAGGGTTTCACATAGAAAGAAGGCATTGATTACAATGAAACCTTCTCTCCAATTTCATTGAAGGATTCGTTGAGAATCATATTGACACTAGTAGCGCATTATAACTTGGAGCTCCACCAAATGAATGTAATGACGGTATTTCTCAAAGGTGACATTGAGGAAACTATTTACATGAGGCAACCAGAAAACTTTGTGGTTGGTGATCCAAAGTTTATGGTATGTCGACTTAAGAAATCCATTTATGGGCTCAAACAAGCATCTCGACAATAGTATTTTAAGTTTCACAACATAGTTAGCTCATACGGTTTCGAATCTAACTTAGTTGACGAATGCATATACCTTAAGTTTTGTGGGAGCAAGTTCACATTTACGGTCTTATACATTGATGACATACTACTCACAAGTAACGATAAAAATATGTTGCATCAAATCAAGAGCTTTCTATTTAGAAACTTTGAGATGAAAGATATTGGTGACACTTCATTTGTTCTAGAGATAGAAATACTAAGGGACAAAATCGTGGGTATTATGAGACTATCCCAAAGAAATTATATCGATAAAATTCTGAGTAGATATGGCATGAAAGACTGTAAACCAGGTGATACACCCGTAGCTAAAGGAGACAAGTTTAGTCTCGAATAATGTCCCAAAATTGATTCTGAGAAAATTTCCATGAAAGACATCCCCTATGCATCCATTGTAGGCAGTCTCATGTATGCTCAGGTATGCATGAGACCGGACATAGCCTTCATTACAGAAATGCTAGGGCGATAATTAGGCAACCTAGAAATAGAGCACTAGAAAGTAGCAAAGAGGGTGCTGAGGTACCTGAAGAAAACAAGAGTCTATATGCTCACATATCAGAGATCGAAAAAGCTCGAGGTCATTGGATATACCGATTCCGATTTTGGAGGCTGCGTAGATAGCATGAAGTCGACATTGGGATACATCTGCATGATGGCAGGTGGTGATATTGTGGAAGAGTGCTAAACAGACACTTATAGCACTGTCTACTATGGCAGCCGAGTTCATTGCATGCTACGAAGCATCAAACCATGGCGTGTGGCTCAAGAATTTTGTCACTAGACTGCAGGTGGTTCCTACCATAAAGAGGCCACTTACTTTGATGTGTGACAATAATTCAGCCATACTCTATGTGACAAACAACAGAATCTCGACCAAGTCTAAGTACATAGACATCATATTTTTGGCACTAAAAGAAAGAGTACAGAACAATGAGTTGAAGGTGAAACATATTGGACAGACTCCATGATTGCAGATCCCCTTACAAAAGCACTACCACCCAAGAAGTTTCATGAATTTGTTTAAGAGATACGAATTATGATATATGCTATGTAATTTGTAACAATGAGTTGAAGTTACATGCTATGTAATTTGTAACAAATTATGATATATGCAAATTATATTTTGAATCTCATTGTGTTCTTTCTTTAAAGTTTTTTTACCTCACTAAAGTAAAGAAATAAATGTGACCCATTCAGAAATAGGCACATAAAATCACATTCTCGTGTAATTTTTGAACTATATGACCAAAGTCTAATTCATGTCATCCAGAAGTATTTGGTACTGTGATTTACATCGATAAAGCCGCGCATAAAATATGGTGATTATCGTTTTAGTCTCTTACTGGTATAACTGGTGGACCGAATTGTTTAAGAGATACGAAAGAAAAGACAAAAAGGTTTAAAGTGGTCTGGCTAGGTCCAACACATATGTAATCAAATAGACCACACTTGTCCATGTGGGACATTTTTGGAATTGAGACGTCAATTACAATAAATTAAGTTTGGACTACGTGTTATATGATTACTACATGTCATGTACTGTCACATAATATTACGAGGAGTAATATTTGGAAATGCCGTAAATGTGGTTAATTTAATATTCAAGGCATTATACGTATTTCACTAAAATTTTGGGCACGAATGCATATAGAATTAAAGTAAATTGATGTAATTGTTAATGGACTGATTATGATCAATTAAATTATATATGGGTGTTATTGTAAAGTCAGAAATATTGTTTGGTCTAAACCCAACTCAAATTGGATCAAAGCCCAAGCAAAACAGCATAAATGTAGATCTATTGTGGTCGCAATAAGATCCTTTGCGAATACAATATAGTAGGAGATATTTGGCAATAAATCTGCTGATTTCCAGCATGATTGATTGCAGCTGCAAAGGATCTCATTGCGGCCGCAAGAGACCTGGCAGAAACCTGCCAAGTCCAGAATTGCCAAGTCAATTACGACCGCAAGAGACCTGTTTTAAGGCATGTTTTGGCTGCCTAGATTTACCGTTATCTTTTTTATTGGATATTCTAGCTTTTATACCAAATTCGTGGAAATATTTACAACAATAAATATTAGAATTTGGAAAAGAATTTGAGAGAATATAATTTCAAATATTTGGTGAATATTTGATAATTAATTTGGCATCTTTTCAAGATACACTTACGCCCCTATAAATAGAGTCCGGTCTCCAAGCGTTATGGGATAATTCAAATAGAGAAAACACTTTGTTTAGGGCACATGTGATGTGCGTAGCTACCGATACACTTCTCCATTGAGTGATCATACTTCGTTGAGGTATTCATAATCACGGAGAAAAGTAGCCCCTATAAATAGACTCGTTGGCTAAGGACCATCGTGAAAGCTCTTTCGCGATTGCAAGAACATCTCCGTGGACTCAAGTTTTGAAGAAATGAGAGAACGCTAGAGATGGAAAGTAAGTTCATGCTTCTGCCTTATTTTATTTCAAACATGTTGCACGAAGGATTTTGAATTGTTGCAATTATTATGATATAGATTAGGGAAACGATTTTATGGTTCTACCCTAATTGAATTGCACCAAATTAATGTCCAACAGTTTTTGTTCCTTTAAGGCCTTTAGAAACTAAATATTTACTTCGATATAAATATGTCCTCTCTTGTTAGGTTCTTTCCCTTGAAATTGACTCCCTCTATTGATGGAACTACATGTTCTGTTAGAAGTGTGGTCTAATTTCTTGGTAAACACTCTAGTAGGAGATCACATTTTTATATCGTTGTAAATTTCTTGTTTCTAAGGACCTTATAGGAACAAAAGCCCTTATGTATGAAGAGAGATCTACTATCTAAAGAAAAAATAGATTAAATAACCTCTTATTTAGGGTGAAACACAAGAGCTCTTTAGGGACAAATCATACTTTTTTTAATTTTTATTGTTGGATTTTCATCATACTTCACCTACATCAAATATTGTACTAACTTGTTTGTATTTTTGTGAATTTTGTAGTTTAAGGACCCTTTAAAATACTTAGAAAACATACATGTCACTTGTGTTTCAACTCTAGCTAATAAGAAAAATTAATGCAAATGAAACCAATTCTAAAGAGAAATGTACGATTTGTTTAGAAAGTTTCCCAAACTCAAGATTTCCAACTATATGTAATTATTTTATTACTTGCTTTCTGTTTCTAATTAAACAAAATTACGACGAGTTATTACATGGATCTATGACTTGTTCAACTCCTTCGTTATAGTGGGATGCGAGAGAGATTGCAAGAAGTACAACAAATGCATGCTTCTTCCTTGATGTAATTGAAAGTGCATATCATATTAGGTTTTTTACTATAAAATTGAATTCCTACACATTTACATAACTGAGTTCGGAGTTTGGTATGTTGTATATTGCAAAAGAGGGATTCAATTTCTTGGGTACAAATTCTTATATGAGTTCTCGATTTTTTTTATCATACTAAATATTTTTGTTTGTATATATGTGTTTTTGTATGTAGCGTATGGAGAGAGCTATTAAATAACATGTTACTTAGGATTCCAAAGAATGTGTAGCTCAATGCATGCATTTGATGTTTTAGCTAACAACGAACAATGAATCAAAGTCAGATCTTCTTTTAGATTTTTTAGCAGGAATTTTCTTGTAAAAAATCTAACAAGAGAACCTGTAATTGTATCGTTGTAAATCTTTTATTTTCTAAGATAGTAAATGCATGTTTTTTTTTTGGCTAATTTCTTGTTTGAAAATCCTGAGTAATATGTTATTCTTCATCAAGTTGTCTTAGTTCTACTCTCTATACAAATAAACTAACTCCAGATAGGAATGCTCGAGAGAGAGGTATGAAAATGAATGCTTCTTCTTTGATGAAACAAATCACAATAATTATGCTATCTATTGTCTTGTTAAAGCTCTTGTATTTTCTTTTTGTTTCTTTTTTTCTTCATTGTGATATTAAAAAGATTGTAATGATACATTTTTATGTGTATGTTTATATGTTTAATTTCAAATTATTTTGTCATGGTATAATCAGTTTAATGGTACATTGGCTAGCAATCTGAAGCTAGCAGCATTTTAAGTTTTTTTTAAGATAAAAATGACCTATGACAACCGTTATTGATTTAATAACTGTTGTCTTAGGCTATATATTGCATCATTTATTTAGTAATAGTTGTTGCCTTATCATCAATATTAAATTACTAAATTCTCTTCGGCAACACCAATTTGCCAATGGTTCTTTATACGATCCAACAACCTTCTAGACAACAACAATTACATAACCGTTGGTGAAGGCGATTTTTAACCGTTGGCATATATCTTTTTGTGTTAGTGCATATCTCAAATTTTAAAGTAAAAATGTCTGATTCAAACTATTGAAAACATTGCTGAACTAAAATTTATTTAGAGGCCAACTTTTCTTAGATTTGTTTTACTATTTTATGAAGTGAGTTAAAAATTCGATAATTAGAGAGGTCTGTAAATTGTTGTATTAGTGAAATTTTCATTTATGCGATAAAATAGTTAAAAAAATAAAAAATGAAGATTTTGGACTCTTAAATACATTTTAGTATGGACGATGTTTTCAATGATCTGAATCAGTTGTTTGCAACTTTGGAATTCGAGATATGTGATCTCAAGCAAGATAGAGTTTGTGCTTTCGTAAGCACAATGTTCTCACTCATATTACAAATCACACGATTGATTTGATTAATTATTATTCATTTAAACAGTTGTTATTGTGTTGAATCTACTGATCTAAATATTTGCATGAATAATATATTTGTTATACGAACTAGAAGATAGACAACTATCACTTTTTGAAATGTCTAGAAATTCATTCATGTCCTTTCCCTCCAAACAATCCATTTTTATTGTTATTTCATATTATTTATGTATTAACAAAGAACATATATTTTTAATCATTAATTTAAATTGTGATGGAATATAAAATTTTGAATGAAAACGATAAAGATAAATTACACAAATATATGTATTAAATAAACTAATAAATGATATAAGATACTAACTGAATAATTGATAAGTGGCAAGACATGGCAGCTATTGATTGTAAAAATTAATGCGGAAGCATTTAAAAAATCAATTAAACAAATATAATATAAGAACAATATAAAAAATCAACCAGAAGATATATTGGTCTGGGAAGATAATAATAACAAAGAGAAATTAAGTACAGACTACAGAGGCACACCAGGAATTATTAAAAACTGTTTGAACATGAGAAGAAAAAAAATACAATAAAAAATAAAGTAGGAGAGATGCTGGTGTTAAAAGGGTTATGTAACATAACATTAACAACAATAATAATAACAATAAATAATAATAATAAATAAAAAGAGAAGAAGATATGGTCAGAAAGTAAGCTGTCTAAGAGATGTCAACATCGCTGGTTCTGGTGGGAATGCGTGCCCCGCGTGGGCTTTTGGCCCACTGCTTCCCTCCTCTACTCTACAATTCTTTCAAATATAATTCCTCTACAATTCACTGTCAAATGAGATTTCATTTCTCATGTTGCAATTTGCAAAATATTTGTGTAATTTAGTACTTATATGGTAGACTGTTATAGTGTTATATCAGACACCTACTCACATGCTGATACTTTTTAAAATGTTTCTAAAACTTCAGTTTCTATTGACATGCATTTGATTTTTATATTTCTACGATAATTTTGATAGTTTTATTTCATTAAAAGAAGAAGAAGATGATAATGATGAATATCATGTCCTAAAATTAATTTCTTTTCTCATTTGAGATTCTCAGTATTAACGTCTACACTATATATTCACAATAGCACATCAATAAGTCACCATTCAACAAAACATATATATATCCATCAAAACCAAATGACTACTACTGTGGAGCTATTTGCATGCAATAAGCTCTTGTATATATATATATTATATGTATGTGGACATATATACAGTTATTAACATTTTTATCAGGCAATTGTCAGTTGAAAAAAAGTTCCAACATAGATGGAAGGATATATATTAATTACTTGGTTGATATTCATCTTTATATATCAATACATGTTGGTGGTGGAATTCAAAATACTTTCACTAAAAAATGAAGGAATACTACTAGAAATCCTCACAGTATTATTAATTAAGGATGAGATTCCTCACTATTTTGGAATTCCGCACTATCAACAAGATCATTTAAACAAAAATAAAATTAGTTAGAAATTATCGTTGTGGTGTATCATTTTATTTTGCAACAGAATATCAATTAAACGATTAATGAATAATGTAGACACAGACACTATACAATTACACAGTTTAATCATCCCTATATTTTTGTTTAACCACACTCATGCACTGCATTTTTTCACGTGAAACATAAATTATTTTTCTACAATTCTACTCAGTGAATACCATCTTTCTGAATTACAAATCACTAGCAAGCTAAAGTGCATGCGCATTACTTTACTTAATATCCAATTCATATTATGTACTTAGCCATCACACCCTTCTAGAAGTACTACTTGTACCAAACTCCAATACCATCTCGTACCGGTATCTCTTGACGAAAAGTTTAAGTGTAGGATGAAGAATTCCCTTCGATCCAACCATCTTTCTCCTCAACATTGTTCAAGTACCTGGTTTAGTTTAGTGTGTGTGTGTATATGTATATATATATATATATATATATATATATATATATATATATATATATAGTATATGAAGAAATCAACAAATGCTGTGGTGGAAACTCGGAAGAGCGCTAGAAAGAGTACAACAGCTTCACTCCAGCTCGTTTCAGAGAAACACGTATCCCATAATAATTAGTTTGTTGCACCGTACATATATAACGATCATGTGGCGGGTCAGTCATGAAAGTTGCAAATTACTTGTCTGTAACTGGTACTATCTGTAGCGATATAATGACATAATGTGCAAAGAAACAGAGATTATTTTCATTGTAACTACTGGATTAAACATGTCATACTCATATATTTTGCAAGTGTGTACATAATTTCAGATTGGTCGTGTAATATAATTAATATGCAGATGTCTAAATCGAAGTGCACATTTTGTGAATAGTTTGGACATCACATAGAAGTACAAAAATTGATATAATTATAAACTAGAATGTTGATTTATATATTTAAAAAAGATTTAAGGTTGGGCTAACGGAGACTGCCACATTTTTTTAGAACAAATTCAATGTGATGATACTATTTTTTATTCTTCCTTGACGTCTAAAATCATATGAAAAGCTGCGTACATAGTATGACATATCATTAACAAAAAGCAACTATATTTTTTCTTGGAATCAAAATTTATATTTTACTGTGATATATATATATATATTTGTGTTATTCTGCTTTAATTGTAAAGTGCTGCAAAACGCGCGCGGTTTTGGAATCATTGAATATATGGTCATCATGTTGTCACAAATCACAAAGTAAGATACAATGGTCCACAATCGCAAAGTGCATGTTTTATCATTTTGTGCAAAGCATAGTAGCACAATTATATATATATATATATAGAGAAATGCTATGGTGCACCATGATGCCAAAAGATTTGTGGCACTAGGAAAACTGAATCATTAGATTGTATCTCTTGCTTTAAGATTCGTACTTTTGAACAAGTACTAAAACATGACCAATCCTGAACTGTGGACCTAGAAAGCTTGAAAACGGAAAGTCAGTATACCATCTTAACCAGATTTCTTAAGAGTTCATTAAGTTAAACATTAGAGCAAATTCTCAAGATATTTTTAAAATATTTTTAGGAGATACCGGAGCCGAATCTCAGCCGAGTTAGAAACTTCTTATGAACGACTGACGTAATACCGCTAGAAGTTCAATCTATCAAGAAACTCTAAAGGCAACCGAGACAATTGAAGAACCCGCAAACGGCTTTCTAAAACCAGCCGAATTCGCGAAAGGAGCCACAACAGCATTGATCAAGCAGAATAACACAATAATCCAACTGCTGGTCAAAATCAAAGAAGACCTTGAAGACTGTAAAACCGCAGTCAGAAGGCTAGAGGCAGCGAAAACCAAAGTGCATGAGACAGAAGATCTCACACAATCCATAAACGAACTCCAAAAGGGCTTACAAAAGCTTAATCTTGGAGAACCCAGTGAGAAAAAGGTTAAGAAACCAACCGGTCAGTTCTTTGTGTTCAAAAATCCAAAAGAAATATTTGACTCAGTGAAAAACCAAAAATGAGCCAAACAAGAACCGAAACCACGAGCAGGCCAAGCATATCTGGGGATTCTTACCAAAATCCGACAATAGAAGACCAGATAAGGGGCTACAGACTGAGTAGTCGCCTAGCTCATGAAGCGCAAAGAAGAGTACCAGGCAGGAGGCATTACAGAAGAAGCCTCGAATCACAGTTAAATCCTGACACAGAGCTCAACCTTTCCCAATACAGAAGGGCTCAACAAGTTCCAGTTGAAACCCTATATCAAGCTGGATGATCTGAAAGAAATCACAAAGTATATCAACATTACTCTGATGAGAGGGTACTTGTGGTAGATGGAGCTCAGGTGGAGCTACCATTTATATCACAACAGAGCTACAACCAACTGGTGCAAGAAGGCTTACAACACTTGCATATTGGTCTTGTGATGATAAGACTATATGCGCTCCATAGAAGAAATGCTGGGGTTAACGCCCTAGTAGTACTGAGAGATACAAGATGGTCCGATGATAGGGCCATAATTAGTTCCATGGAGATAGATTTAACAGGTGGCACGCAACTGGCGTACACAGCACCAGACATGACCTTAAGCATCCACGATTTCAACAATCACATACAAGTCGTGTTACAAACACATGGCTACGATGGATGGCAAGGTGGTGAAAGCAACCTCCTACTCTCTAGATCACTCATAGGGAGGTTATCAAACACAAGCCACACAAACTTCAGATACAATGTAGAAAGAGTGGCAGAACACCTGGCAAGCAGAGGAATTAGAGCAATTCCAGACCAGATGAGATCAACTGAGGAATTAAGGGGTAAACAATGGATCATACGACCAGCAACAACACCGGCCGTACAAAATCCTCAAACAACAAGAATAAGGACCAGAACTGACGGGTCCTTAGCAGTAAGATTTGGTGGGTATTCATCAACCGCGCCACCAGAAGAGGCAATAGTGGGCCAAGCTGATGAAGAGATCCTAGAAGAAGAATCAGCCCTGATGATGTTCTGTGACTGGCACGAGTCACAGGATGAAGATGAAGATGATGATGAACTCGAGATGTTGCAATTATTGGCAGCATTACCGAGAGAAAAACAGTCGGCTGAAGAAGATGTCGGACCAATCTGGGATGAATACAACGATTCCAGTGAAGAAGAATGGGTAAACCCATTCTCTCAGAAGGATGGTAGTGAGGAGGTCAAAGCCGAAACCATTCTAGCGGCGATGGAATACCTATTGCTCAAAAACCTCGATTCAAAAATTGAAACAATCCTTTCAACCCAATCCACAGCAACTGGACCTAGCAGACCGCGAGAACCAATGATGGGACCCCCAATGTACCCACTAGGGAGTCTTAGACAAAACCAACAACAACTTGATGTCCCAGAGATAAGAGTCAGAGTTAATAGATTCAAAGGACGGTTTGCATAGCAAAACAATGAGAGATTCAACCTTCCTTCAGCGCAAGCGAACCAAGGCGCTATGCTCGTATTGCCTGAGGACATAGGACAGTACAGTGATGTGATCTCCAGGTGGGAGTCAATCACCCTAAACCTTGTTAACGAAAGAAACTGGGCTGATAATAAAAGCAAGGTAATATACATCGAAAACTTATTGGGAGAAATAGAGAAAAAGACGTGGATACAATGGCGAATGGCATATCCCCAAGAATATGAAGAATTGGTAAACATTGCCGATGATCCTCAAAATGTCATCTCCCAAGTTAGAAGAATAATCCTACTCGAAGATCCGTACCAAGGTTCACGGTAGAACAAGATCAAGCGTATAATGATCTCGAGAGGTTATCATGCAACAACATGAAGGACATGTTTGATTACATGAATGATTACAAGGTCCTAGCAGCAAAGTCAGGACGTATGTATATCAGTCCTAAGCTCTCTGAAAAGTTTTTCAGAAAAATGCCCCCTCTAATTGGAAAAGAGCTAGAAAGAGCGTACATGGAGAAGTACCCAAGGAGCACTGTCGAAGTACTGCCGAGAATCAACTTTTCATACCAGTACCTGACAGAATCATGCAAGAGAGTAGCGCTACAAAGATGTTTGAAAGATCTATCTTTTTGTAGCAAAATCCCAATTCCAAGTTACTTCCAGAAGAATAAGAAGTATGGAATTAGAAAAGCAAAAACCTATCGCGGAAAACCACATGAATCTCACATAAGAGTATTCAAGAGAAAGAACGCGGATAAGGTGAGAAAGTGCAAATGCTTTATTTGTGGTGAAGAAGGTCACTTCGCCAGGGACTGTAGAAGAAAACAAGGTAACATTGCAAGGGCTGCAATTGTCGAAAACCTTGAGCTAGATGATGACTGGGATATCTTGTCTGTTGACCAAAACGAACCGGATAGTGACGCTATATGCTCACTTTCGGAGGGTGAGGTTGGCAACGCAAGAACAGTTATCATGGAACTTGGAGATACACCGTTTGAATCAATCTTTATGCTCCAAGAAGAAACGCCATCATGGCGAAAGCAACCAAACCTGCCTACTGAAATGAGGAATTGTGGACATTCATGGAAGGATAATGGTGAAATACCACGAGGTTGCGAAAGATGTAACTGCTGTTTAGAGACAACAAACAGCAAAATGAGGGCACACTGCGCAAACTGCAAGATGACTGTATGTCCCATGTGTTCAAGGTTTGTGTTAGGAAGAAAGATCATGATAAGAACACAAAACCTAAGTCCTTATGATAGCAAGGATGAGCTTATCAATGAACTTTTAAGCTATATCCAGTATCTCCTAACCGAAAACGCAAGATTGAAGGATCAATTGTGGGAGAACGAGCTAGTAGCAGACATGACCAAGATGGATATAAAAGGCAAGCGTAAGGTGGTGGGAGAAGTAGAAGTCGATCCAGATGATAGTGATGAATCCCCACCAAATGTTGCATTTCCCAAGAAGGCCAATCCAAACCAAAACCTGATAATCAAAGAAATGGCCAACAAACTCTCAGATGACGAGATCAACACTGCATTACCAGACCCAAGAAGAGGAAGAAGAGTTATCAACAGACTCTATAACATCGAACTGCAGATGGAAATTCCAGGGGTAAAGAATTTCAAAGTTCAAGCAATCCTTGATACTGGTGCGACGGTTTGTTGCATAAACCAGGAAGTCGTACCCCCAGAAGCACTAGAACCAAGTGCATATCCTATTCAAATTAATGGGGTAAATTCTCAACAAATAGCCAACCTGAAGTTGAAAAATGGGCAGATGTCGATCGAAGAGAATAAATTCAGGATCCCGTTTACATATGCATTTCCAATGGGCAAAGAAGGAGGCGTTCAAATGCTAATTGGATGCAATTTTATTAGGGCTATGCAAGGTGGGCTCAAAATTGAAGGTTAAATGGTTACTTTCTATAAGAATGTAACCACAATAGCTACCAAAGTTGACGCTGAGATGATCTCACAGGCAGCAGTTGAAGAACTAGACCTCTCAGAATTGGAATATATTGAGGTCAAAGAGGCTGTTGCATACAACTGTGGTGATGAATCACCATGGTTCAAAAACATATTCAAAAACTTGCTCAGCAGATTGAAGGAGCAAGGATTCATTGGCGAAAATCCCGTCAAGCATTGGACGAGAAACCAGGTGACATGCAAGCTAGATATCAAAAACCCAGACATTACAATTCAAGACAAGCCACTAAAGCATGTTACACCAGCCATGAAGGAGCAGTTTGAAAGACATGTGCAAGCATTGCTGAAAATCGGAGTAATCCAACCCAGCACAAGCAGGCATAGAACCATGGCTATAATGGTAAATTCGGGTACAACCATAGAACCGGTTACAAAGAAAGAAGCCAAAGGGAAGGAGCAGATGGTCTTTAATTACCGCACCCTCAATGACAACACACATAAAGACCAGTACAGTCTACCAGGCATTAACACCATTTTAAAGAAGATCGGCAACAGCAAAATATTCTCGAAATTCGACCTAAAAAGCGGATTTCATCAAGTTGCCATGGATCCAGAGTCAATACCCTGGACGGCATTTGTGGTACCTGGAGGACTCTATGAATGGCTAGTCATGCCATTTGGTCTCAAAAACGCACCAGCAATTTTCCAGAGAAAGATGGACAACTGCTTCAGAGGTACTGAAGACTTCATAGCAGTTTACATTGACGATATCCTCATTTTCTCCGAAACCGAAGAACAACATGCCAAACACTTGGAGGAGATGCTAGCGATATGTGAAAAATGGGGTTTGGTGCTATCTCCCACAAAGATGAAGATTGCAGTAAGGGAGATCGAATTTCTCGGGGCAGTCATCGGTGACAGTAAGATTAAATTACAGCCCCATATTATCAAGAAAATAGTTCAGTTTGATAGTGATAAGATGAAAGAAAATGCCGGATTAAGATCATGGTTAGGCATACTGAACTATGCAAGGAGTTATATCCCAAACTTGGGAACTCTCCTTGGGCCACTTTATTCGAAAACCAGTCCACATGGTGATAAGAGGCTTAAAACATCAGATTACCAGTTAATTAGCAAGATCAAAGAACTGGTACAAAACTTGCCTGATCTTGAATTACCACCACCTGGCACTTACATCTTGCTTGAAACAGATGGATGTATGGAAGGATGGGGTGGAATTTGCAAGTGGAAAAATAAAAAGAATGATCCAAGAAGCACAGAAAGGGTATGTGCTTATGCAAGCGGGAAATTCCCGGTAATAAAATCAACCATTGATGCCGAGATACACGCATGTTTGGAAACAATGAAGGCATTAAAGATTCACTATCTTGATCAGCAAGAGATTACTCTCCGCACTGATTGTCAAGTCATTATCAGTTTCTATAATAAATCGGCACAAAACAAACCATCCAGAGTTAGATGGATTAACTTTGTTGATTTTATAACTGTTACAGGAGTACAGGTAAACTTCGAGCATATCGATGGAAAACTTAATGTACTCGCTGACGCTTTGTCAAGGATAACTGCTAACATGGTTTACACCAAGAGCAGTGAAGTAACTGATGCTTTCCTATTAAGCCTTGAGGAAGTAATCAATGAAGTTACTCAGGCACCAAATGAGGAGATTTTTATTAATCTGTGCCAATTAATGGAAAAGATTTCTTTTCTGTTAGAAAGAAATTGAATGTTTTGATTGCGGAAGTGGTGGACCGCAGAAACAAATCATCACATTTATCTAATTGTGGACCATTGGATCTTCAATCATCATGTGCGCACAAATCACAAAGCATTATCCAGTGGTCCACAATTTCAAAGCACGTGCTTTGCAAAGCATAATAGCATTTCTCAAATATATATATATATATATATATATATATAGGCTAGGGTGGCTCCATGGAGCTCCAAACCTCTAATGCTCCACACCGTATCTCCAATTTAAAAACTCCAACGACCGATCCAAACTGTTGAACATGATCTACATATTGAAATCTATTTGGAGATTGAATTTTACATTTTTTTTTTAATTTTTAGAGAGGCAGGAAAATTGCAACTTTTGTTGGTCCAGAAACCGTTTGATTAGCTACTTTTCTACCTCTTTAAAAAAATAGCAAAAAATTTCAAAAAAAATGTAAAGTTCAATCACCAAGTAGATTTCAATATGTAGATCATGTTCAACGGTTCAGATCAGTCGTTGGAATTTTCAAATTGGATATAACGAATGTGGAGCACGAGCGATTTGGGCTCCATAGAGCACCCTAGCCTTTCTATATATATATATATATATATATATATATTTAGATGAAAGATTAAAGGTGCAGAAACTAAATGAAGATAACCAATTCATATAGTTGATACTTCGTACTATAGTTGATTTGAAAACTTCAATCTTATCTTATGCTAAGATATAATGAGGAAAATAAAGTAGTATTTAGATCACAAAAGTTTAGATCAAAAGTGATTGATCCTTTTTTGGATATATATATTTGAAATTCTACCCATATTTGCTAATTTGTGGCTATTATATACATTCCCTTCCCTAGTATAACAAGATTGATCTTAAACAGAATCTGATCAAATCTAAACGAAAGTCGAAATTTCAACATGAAAGTCTATAATATGCATTTGATAGTTTACATTATTATACGTAGTCTTTTAAAGTAGGCATGAAAATGACATTGCCTGTTGTGTGTTTAAATACATCTCTTAATTTATTCCGATGCAAGAATCAACAATAGTCACCTGTCTTCTTTAAAATGTTCCCATGTGTTTATGTAGTTAGAAATGAAAAACAAAATAATGTTGCCAATCTAGTATTAGTCATGTCTTTTTTTTTTTTGATTTATTGTCCGTAGACTTACAACACACACCCACAAAGAAATTAAAAAACAAATTTGGAAAAAAATCCCCCTAAAACTGCTTCTGCCGAGGCTTGAACCTCAAACCTTCCCCATGGAGATCTTGTGTCTTACCACTACACTAGATAGAGGTTGACAGTATTAGTCATGTCAGTGTGTTACAATAGTAATTAAGAAAATAATGCTTATCAAGTAGTACTCAAAAGGCTCAATATTTTTTTTTTTTTGAGATAACCCAAAATAGGTTAACCTGAAAAGAGCTAGCTTAGGTCACTATTTCTGTAAGAGATTAAGTTATCAAAGTAGCATTAATCCATTTCAACATCCGACTGAATGTTTAAATTGCAAGTGAAATCAGGTGGCATTTCTGACAATCCAAATATATCCACAATTCTATATATCACTGATCAATATTAGAACTGTCAATGCAACACGTTTTGCACGTTTTAACATTTTTTTGCGTCATGACGCAATGTTAAACGCAAAGATTTTTTGTTGTGTTTGTTAAACGCAACGTAAGACGCAAATGGTTTTGGTTGCGTTCAGTTCAACGCAATGTAATCGCAAGTGGTCACTTATTTACGTTACATTTATTGCGTCTTACGTTCAGAATTCTACGAGTCTAGAATAATTTTGAGTACAGAATAGAAATAGAATATTATGTAGAGACTTAAATGCACTTTGCCTTAAAGTGTCGCTTCACTATCTCCTTTCCCCATCTTTTTCTCTTCGCCCCCTCCTCTCTCTCTCTCTCTAAGATTGACATTTGACATGTCTCTCCCTCTCTCTTGCACGATGTCTGAGGCATATCGTCGAATGAAATCTCAGTCTGCCGACCCATACGTGACGTGGCAGTACGGTTTGGTAGAACACTCTCATCAATAAGAAATTCTTTGAATGATGAGAGTATGGAAGCTCTCATCTGTGCTCGGGACTGGTTGCGTGCTTCGGTCATGAGTAACCTCTCATTTCAGAGTTATTTCACTCTGTTAATATTTTTATTTCACTTAGTAACTTACATAATTATATTTTCTTCTTGTTTTTATGCAGAAAGTGGTGGAGAAGTTGGTGATCCGCTATATTTCAATGAGGAAGCAACAACATTTGATTCCATCTTGTGATAATTGACGATGAAGCCTGATCTCTTTGGCTCATTGGATCTCAAGCAGTTTCAATGATGATGTATGTATTTCACTGTTTTATTTTCTTTTATTTTTTGCCATTGACTGAGATAGGTCAAAACTGAAAAGGTAGTTTGAGAGCTAGTTTGAGCACATAGGTTGTAATCTGAGTTGATTCCTCTTATGCTTCATGTTAGTTATAAATTGTTGCAAGTTGAAATTGTAATGGATTCAACATGTAATATATAATTAATTTGTGAAATATTTTTTTGTAATTTTTAGAATTTTTCTCTTATTTTTTGGTTCGTTGTGTACAGTTAATAGCAAGTTTTTGGTTCGTTGTGTACAGTTAATAGCAAGTTAAACGTTCAAAAAAATTTAAACGTTTTTTACGTTTAACTAAACCAAACGTAAACACAAGAAAATTTTCTTAAACATGATGTAAGATGCAAGAGAAAATCCTTACGCTCTTAAAACGCAACATAAGATGCAAGAGAATATTTGCGTGATCGTTTCGTGTGTTTAACAATCCTAGTCACTATAATAGTTCTACTATGGTCTATATTTGACAAACCACACAGTCACGTGAAAAAAGATATTTCGCAGAAAATCTAGATGCATTTGCATTTCATTATGGAATCCTAATTATTGCTTGTGGGAATTACCAACCTCTTTTCTTCGGTTCCCCACCTAACACATTTAAAGGCCGCAATCTTATCACATAATAAGTCATCATTCTTTAACTTTGAATTAATTTGGTTCCAATAAACTATCACACGTATACAAACAAGTAAGATGTGATATGACTAGCATCTTGTGTTAAACCATTACCTATTAGTACAAGTAATTGGCTTTGAAACCTATGTTTTTCAAATCAAGCCGTCAACTTTGGATTTAACAGGATCAAATACAGAAATTTATATGTGATATATGGGGGAGAATGTTTGGGATGGTTTGGCCAACTAATCTTTGGAAACAGAGCAATCTATGATTCCAAATATGTTTAAAAGGGACTCTGTTCTTCTACCGCGCGGTACCGCGCCTCGACCGTCCAGATGACAATCAGGAGAGTTTAGATGTGGGACACACATCACAAGAAAATTGGACGATTCCGAAAGCATACCGCGCAGTGCCGCGCGTTAGACTATCTCGTTCCGTTTAAAAGTGCCAACTGTGCTAAAGAAAAGTAAAATTGAACATCAGGATAAGCTACTCAATATCAACAAATGTAATATCACCAAAAGTTGGGTCGTTTTCAATTAACATAGAGACTTGTTGTTGAAAACATCTTAAATTCTTAATTCCTCTCAGTTGTTGGTATAGTTACCTTGAGCTAAAGATATAGTTCATCTATGCTGGGTCTAAATTTGTGTCAAAATTTCAAGTTGGGCTAAGTGTTTTTGTAGGCATATAGTTTCTTTTAATGTGGGCTTTACCATATTGTAATGGGGTGATCACTTTCACCTAAAGAGAGTTCAAAGATTTCGTGCTTTAATTTGAAAGTTGAAACACAATCTAAATTTGTTAAATTTACAATACAATATTTTTATCAGAATAAATGAGATAAGATTTACAAAAGAAATGCTCACATGAACATCTGTATTTGGACTGTTTTTTTTAAGTTTGATACCAGAAAGCTGGTCCCATGCAGTACTCTATAAAGAAAATATGTTTTGTCGTTTTGTCTGATAAGCTTTGCTGTTATGATTAAGAGCAGCTCTGTTGCTATCAGGGCTATATCATGGGGTTTTAATAGAAGTTACTTTGCATCTCAATTAACTGCTGCTTAGTCTCATTCAAGTGGTCCTGAGACACCTGATAATACTTTATTTTTTTTAAGAAAAAAATAGGAAGATTTCTTACCGACAGTTCTATTACATGAAACCAATCTTATTACAATAAAAATGTTTTTTTTTTACAAACTTATATTGGAAATAGAAGATATCTACTTGAAAGAAAAAATCACAATCTGTTCCATATTGCCTTATTGTTGCGTTTAGAATAGTTAAGTTGTTGATGAATTCTGGTTAATAAAACATAATTACCAGACATAATGAAACAATTTGGTTAACGTGGCATAGTTTTTATCATTGGTACCAGATCTCACTGGCTTACACAATTCAGACACTATGCATGCAGACAGCCTTTTAAGAGGGGGGGACAGCAATAAGCTCGATAAGCTATCCCAAAGCTGCTCATTTTGGTTACTACTCTTTTTACAAACGAATTATGTAATATCACTAGATGTGGAAGATGAGGGACAATGGGAATAATTGAATTATGTTTGTAAAATTGAGCTTTACAAACAACTGATTTCAGATGATAGCAAAACTGTTAGAACAATTTTAGCCTTGATCTGGTGAAGTCTAATTCCTTCTGACAACCAACAACCTATGCCTCACTATTCCAAAGAAGAAAGAGAGACCCACCGCAGCCACTTCTAGAATACCAATCCTCCCCAGTCGACCATCAAGCAAACCTCATAAATGTTCTCAGATTTTCGTCTAAACTCAGGTGACCACAATCAAGTCTCATAGAGACGCAATGAGAATAACACTTGCAGTTGTAACTCCACTAAGGTTGCCATTATTTTAAGTACAGCACGAGCAGCTTTTTTTCTTTTTTTTTTAATAAAAAACAACAACTATGCACACTGTTTTACGCAGCCATTGAGAAAACTACATATACATTTGACACTATTATCTAAGCCGGACAAATTGATACTAGCTCTAGCAGCATGATTTTAATGAGATATTCACCTTTGCATATCCAATAGTAATTTGAATTGAAAATTAAACAAGATACAGCAATTGCCAACATGACAAAATGGATCATCTGATGTTGAGCAAAGATTACCCAAAAATGTTCCTTGAATTCTTCAAACTTGCATGCATCCTTCTAAAATTAAAATATAGACCAAAAAGTGGAAGGCACAAGCTATTCAATCAAAGAATGATACAAAAAAAAAAGAACTAGGTCAAAATAATCATGACTTTCTACACTTGCAAAAGAAAAATTAAAAACCTAGAAATAATTGTTTATTTGTACAGGACCTGCCTAGAGAAGGGCCAACAAGAAGATGAGTTGGCAATGCATCATACTGATGCCATGGAGTGTGCAGACACTGATGCAGTAGGGCTGTTTAGGTCTCTGTCTCCATTGGCAAACCTAACTCTGCCGCTTATCCTGCTAATTGTTTCTTGGCATATTTCCATGATCACGTCATCTCCATCTAGATGCCTATCACAAATTGAAATAATTGTTTTAAAACTTAGGAGATAATAACTTTTAATATTGACCCTGCATTTAGCATATCATGTGGTGATTTGGCTGGTAGTGCTGGTATTCCAAAGGAAGTTCTTTGTTGTTCCTTTTCTGGTTCCTTTTTTATTTTAAAAAAAAATTCCATTTGGTTATCTATTTGGATGATTGACAACGGATGAAGGAAGTTCTCGTAACTCCTATGTGGGACTTAGCTCAGTAGGTCTCAGTCATAGTACTTAAATAGCAAGAGCCAATTAAACCTAAAATTGTAAAGCTAATCAAGAACCCAAATATAGGGTTCAAAATCCAAACACCAAACCTTTAGAAACACCTCACTAGCACAAGTCACATGTATTCAAGGGTCTTAATTGGTATCTTACTGTTCAGGATCCAATCCAGTGGTAGCAAAGGCATTGACAGCTCTTTCAATGTTGTCAAGTATCACTTGGTGGACATGTCTAGATAAGAACCTTCCTTGCTGCCCAAAGACAATCACGAATTGCATATCCAGGTAAAACTGTAAACCAACGAAAGAAAGATATGAGAGGATGTCACACACTAAAGATATAAGAAACATCAATTTCATATGCATACATACAACAAAAAAACTTAACCAGTCTTCTACTGTCCTACTAAAAAGTTGGAGAAATTTTTTGATTCGACAAGAAGTTGGGTATAAATTTAAAATAAGGGATTTTGGGACTGAATGCAAGCTTAAGTATGGGAATATCAGCGACACTAAGCCATATTATCATAAAACAACAACAACAAAGCCTTTAGTCCCAAACAAGTTGCGGTAGGCTAGAGATGACACGCAATATGAGGATGGCTGATATTCTACATTGGCTCGTCAAACCTATCACAACCCTCCTTTTCCTGGCTTGGGACAGGCTACGTAAAAAAAAAAACTACATAAACAGAGTTCCACATTATTATAAAAAAACTACATAGGCAGAGTTCCATATTTTTATCATTTAGAAAATTTATTACTTGCTGAAGACCACAGGGGCCAAGTGGGTGGGGCCCTTCTTCAATTTCTTCCCAGAAGCTCTGATCAGAAATAAATAGAATGACTGGCTCAATGAGCTTCATCATCAGCAAGGTTGCAAATCTCTCCCTGCCAACAAACATGTCTTGAGCAAGAGCGGCCATTCTGTTTAGCTTTGCATATAGATCCTGCAAAATTTAACAGAATTCTCTAACTCAGATATCAAAGAATCTCAACCGATGAGTCATACATAAAAAACATAGATATCTTGAATCCTGATTAATTGTAAGTCATCATTGACTTTTCACGACTAAAAAATCATCCATCATTTAAAGAGATGGCAGTGTTGAGATCAACTAGTAGGATGGACTTTCTTTTTGAGGCAAAATTTAATATTTGCATTCAAAAAGTCAAAATTAGAATATTTATTCATTGAAAACTTAGAAACATATAGTTAACCCAACCAGTAAAGTTTTGGCATAAATTTAGCGGACTATCACTATGGAAAAATTAAATCATAAATAACCAGAATAGCTATTATAATTCTGTCCAATCAAAATTACCATTTCAACATCCCCTGGAAACAATAAATGTTATCCCACACATGAAAAAGAATAACAATCCGGTTGTATAAATTTTTATGGTACTTAAAAATAAGCACAACGGAGTAGATTTCATTGGAGCAGATTGCCCTGGGTGATTTGGTATTACAATGGGAAGAGAGAGAGCCCAATTGGCAACTGCTGCCAATCATTCGAAAATAGAGTGGTTGGGAGAGACGGAGAACATATGTTGTTTATTTGAGAATAAAGAGTCATTTTTTAAAGAAGTGATTATTAATTGATGGGTTATTCGGAGATTTTTATCTGTGAGAGTAAATATGACATTTTTACTTTTGGAGAGGTACATATGTACTGTCGAGGGTATGCATGAAATTTTTCTTATTTTAAAACAAATGAAGTAGCATTCTTTCTTCAAACATTGTAGAGACCCTCTTTGACTCGTACAATGGAAGGACTATTTTACTTAGAAAAATTCAGTTGAAACATAGAAGAAACAACAACTTATTGTTCACTCCTAAAGAATCTTCAGATATCACATATACCTCTAGTGCAAACAATGTGAAAAAATGTAACCAAAAATTGAAAAAGCATAACATTTTCCCTTTTTTCCAATTTGCTTAAAAGAAAATAGAAAACCAGCTCAATGTATGCTTCCAATTCCTCGTTCTGAAGGAATATTGAGGAAGAAGGCAAAGTTTGGACTGAGACTTCTAATCAAAGCTCAATAACATTATTTTCAACAAATGCAATACCTCCCTTGCTTCACAAAGTAACACAAAATCTTTTGTATCAGAGACCCAGTAAAATGAAATATCTGAAAAAGAAGAGCAACTATGTACTTGCCTACCTGGAAAATCAGAGACGGGACCCATTCACGCTCTCTGGGATCGGCATTATCCAGGTTGATATACATCTCAGCACTGAGATTGCTCTCGCCATCCTCTGTAAATATGAGCTCAAGCGCATGGTGCCGGCAGAAGCTGTCCCTAAGGCGGTCAACAGATCGTTGTAACTTCTTCTTCCAATCCCTTTGTTCGGGCATGCGATTGGTCTGCGCCCTCTTGTCAGCACCGGCAGCTGCCTGATACAGCTTTGTTGCAGCACGGGGAAGTAGGTCTTCAGCAAGGAGAGAGGCATTGGCCAGTAGTGCAAGTTGTTGTGCCTCTGTTTCTGCAGGTCGTACAATCTTGTTTCCAGAACCTTCTGGGTTTAGTTCCTCCTCCATCGAGTTTGGTAAAGCGTTTATGAGAAGATCAATGTAAGAGCTGAAAACTTTCAAGAGGCCATTCATCGTGGATCCACCTAGCTGCAGGCTGAGGAGTGGGCCCACGTCCTCAAAGAAATCCTGAAAATGAGGATAAAATAATATGTTCACGCAAGATGATTGTCTCAATGCCACAATTATTACTGTTTAATGATGCCTCAACTCTCAATAAGTTCAACACCCATTCTTTGCAAATACTAATATCGGAGAGGGGAACTATTCATACTAAAGAAATCTATGTAACAAAATATTGTATGCCTACACCAATAAGGGTATTAAAATATTTAAGTCACCAATAAAAATTGACTTGAGAAAGATGAAGACTTCGAATAGATGGAGCCAGTGTACAAAAAAATGTAAACTACAGCAGATGGTTCAACTCCACCCATTATAAACTGAACTTAGCCTTACTCCAATAAAGTAACCAGATTTCCGCTTTAATGGGGAAAATGGTGGAAACGGTGAAAATTATTTCACAACTATGGGTTTCTAGTCAATTAAGTACTGAACAAACTCATAACAGAATATTCAGATGAAACTTGCAATAAGGCACTTTCCATGTATAAGAAATTTGCTCCCGCATAAGAAATATGAAAATAGGCATCTGTTTCCAAAGATATATCACCTGAACCATAGAGTTAAAACGGTGTGCGCTGCTCGAGAGCTTTGGCTGGAGCCCAAGGCCTGCTGCAGGCATCCTGGTCGATCCACGTGAAGCACCCAGAGGATACGTGAGTGCCCAGTCATCAGCAGCTGCTAGTGCAGCAGTGCTCTCCTCAATCCTCTTTAGGTTCGCATCAAGTGCTTGCTCCACACTCGGCCTAAACAGCTTGAGCAGTACTGATGAGAGTGACAAACCTCGTGCCTCAAGAAGCGCACAGTGCCCAAGTGCAATTTGCACACACTCAGCTGCAGCCCTCAGCCCTCCAGCAGCAGCATATGATGCAAGTGCATGCCGTTTCACCAGCTGTGCAAATCCCTCGGCCTGGTGTGTGGCCCACACAACCAACTCTGATGTGTAGCATGATTCATTAGCAAATACTTCCAAAGAATCACTCAGAGCCTGGCTGATTACTGAGAAGACTTGCTGTGACAAGGCTGTGGTGTAGACTCCACCATACGATGTGCTTGTTGGATGTATGTTCTGCAAGTTGAACTGGAGTCTCTGATTGTGAGCATTTAGTAAGAGGCTGTGTGCTCGTGGACCATCGCCAAGCCTCTTGAGAGCTGAAGCGGCAGCTCGAAGCTCGACACCTCGTGTGGAGCTCTGGCAAGCAGCCTCTGCCAGTTGGTCTGCAAGCCTCTGTCTGTGCACTGAGATGGAATTATTTAAAACCTTGATTTCAGCAGTGCTAAGGGTTTGGTCATGTTTGGCCTGCACAGCAATCTGATCTGCTTCATCAAGGGCATCGAGTGCTTCATCAACGCGCCGCTCCGCAAGTAACACATCGAGCATATCGGGGAACTCAGTGGCCCACTTCTGGATCTCAGACTGGTCCTGGTTCTCGATGAATGAATTGTGGCTTTGTTCAGAATCATCAGGACCATTGGTCAAGGTGTCATTTTGGTCACCATCAGATAGACCATGTATTATAGCAGCTTGTGTGGAGAGAAGGTTACGAATGGATAGGAGCTCCCCCTCCAGGTCAGATATCTCTTTGGATGTTCTAACAACAACATCAATTTAAGGAAAATCAAGAGATTAACTTAAAATTAGGTCATATATTTATTAGAAAGTAGGAATTTTGATTTAACATATATCTAATTCTTTCATGGTGTCGTGCAACCAATAAACAATTGGTGAGATGTTGCCTACTGGACACATCAAACTTTCACAATCTCTAACCATTGGTCAAGGTGTCATTTTGGTCACCATCATATAGACCATGTATTATAGCAGCTTGTTTGGAGAGAATGTTACGAATGGTAGGAGCTCCCCCTCCAGGTCAGATATCTCTTTGGATGTTCTAACAACAACAGCAATTTGAGGAAATCAAGAGATTAACTTAAAATTAGGTCATATATTTATTAAAAAGTAGGAATTTTGATTCAACACATATCTAATTCTTTCATGGTGCCGTGCAACCAATAAACAATTGGTGAGATGTTGTCTACTGGACACATCAAACTTTCACAATCTCTACTCTTCTTAATGGACAGGACGTATTTTCATAATGCTTACCCTACTCAATTAGTTACTTTTGTTTGCTCAGCTTTTCAGAAGTATTGGCTCGAAGATAAAAAAGCCACTAGGTTGTGCACAGACCTAATGAATGAAGCATAGTTGGCATAAACACTTTTTCTCATTTCCTCAGCAGAAGCCTTCTTCAGATCTTGCAAATGTGAGCACAACTGCCGTATTTCCTGAGTAAAATTTATAATATATCAGTTATTAAACTACAAATAACAGAAAATAAATCAAGCCAAGTATTTTAGATATTATCAAGTAAAACTAAATAGCAATGATGGATAACCAGCTACATAGTCATGTTAACAATACCAACTATCAAACATAGAAGTATAAACAAAGAAAATTCAACAAAGGCAAGCACTTTAGTTAACAAAGAATTATTAATGTATCCATATTTTGCTTTTATTTTTTGAATCAATAAATGTCAATTACGCCTAAGATCAAGTCTATGCTGAATTTCAATTTTTGCAAAACAAACCTACAAGCAACTGCCCCTACCCCAACGCAGGTTCACATTAATCAAGCTAGTTCCCACTCCTGAAACATCAAAACCAGCACACATGCTAAATCCTCCTATTATCTAAAGACCTCAGAACCCAAACCGGAAAGCTCACAACTTTCCATCATTCCACACCAACCAGTACGCCAAATGAAAAAAAAAAAATCTCATCACATTGAAACCTTTTCATGCATGGCTTGACACTTGGATTGCAAATAGGCATCCGGATCAAAATTTTCCGTTTTGAAGATCTTAAGCTTGTCCGCGAGCTGGACCCCAATTTCCTTCGTGACCCCACCATTCCCCTGGGTGAATACCCCAGACGCACCCGATTGCCTCGACCTAGACGATTTTGCTGAAGCCATTGCGACTTAGGCACCGATAACCCGTTGATTCTTAGCCACAACACCTAGAGATTCCACCTAGAGCTTTTCTTCGATATAGTTCGCAGTAGATCTAAGTACTAACCACATCACCAGATCCGGCGAGATCTAAAAATGGAGAAAATTTTTGTTGGTGTGTGGGAGGAACAAGTATCCGTGCGGGGAGGAAGAGGAGAAGAAAGTACTGGATGCATCCATTACTCGGTATTAACGTCTCCTGATTATGATTAAACTTGGGAACCGTATCTCTGCTGCACTTTTTTTTGCAGTATAACGCTACATTTAATTTGAATCGTCGGATTAAAGATTGACGCTCTGTCGTCGTTGATATAATCTAGAGGATGTTTTATACAATTAAATCTGAATCGTTGAACATTAATCTAACGATCTTGATTAAAATACAGCTTTCTGATTCAAAAACAATGCAGCTGAGGATTTCGTTTCGATTAAACTTGGGCTTGATAGATTAAACTGGGCTTTGCTTTTAATTTCTTTTATATTCATCTTCGGCTTCTCTGGTCCAGAAGACGAACTCATAGCCCAGCTTCTCAGGAAGTTATTTTTCTGTTGCGCAGCAGCTACGGACCTATGTTGCACGGGTGCGGGTGCGGATATCGTATCCGATACAATGCGGGTGCGGGGATACGTTATTTTAAAAAAAACTAGAATACGGGAGTATATATAGAATAATAAAAAAATCACATTATATATTAAAATGTTTGATTTTGTTTAACATTCAACTACCACTATAGATGCATGTTATCTAGTATTTTGTTCTAAAATAATAATATATATTGCTATGTAGGTTTTAGAAGTAATTAAGATTAAATTAAGTTTGTTCTGTAAGAATTCAAGATACTGCTATAATTTAGTATATTTTACTGTAGAAATCAAGAGATAGAATATCCTAGATGATAAGTCAAGATTATAAAGCTCTTTCTTAGCTTTCCAACGCACTTTGAATCAGCTTAATCGGAGTTCGTATGAAGGACTTATGACCAAAATACTGGCTGTTGCGTACTGAAAATATTCCAGCCGTATCCTGTGCCGTATCCTGTGCCGTATCCCAGCCGTATCCTATGCCGTATCCCATCCGTATCCTACCGTATCCTGCCGTATCCCAATATTAAAATAATACGATACGCCACGTGGTATCCGGTGCGTATCGCACCCGTATCGCACGCGAATCCGCATCGGATACGTATCCGATACGCGGTGCGGCATAATTTTGGAGTATCCGGGCAACCTAGCTACGGACGGTTCAGATTTTCTGCGTTGTAGATTACGGACGGTTCAAATTTGATTTAGAGAGATTTGATATTATAAAGTGGCAAATTCTGCTATGAATCAAAATTAACTTGATTATACTATTATTGATGCAAAATCAACTTGATTGCACAATTATTGATAACAATCAATAATTGTAATTGATTTGAGTTTAAATTTTTTTCGTCCATAAAAGACTCACTAATTCTGCTATGGATCAAAATTAACTTGATTGTACTTATAAAGTTTAGATTGCACGAATCTCGATGCAAATCAAAAATTAAAATTTGCTGCGCAGCACGTACAGCGTTTTTGCTGCGCGTTAGAAGATCTCATTCAGCTTCTCATGACTGTTATTGCGACGAAAGAAAACTCAGAATCAGATGTCCTTAACTCTCTATCCAGAAAATATTTGCTTCCGAGTTGAAAACTCATCGAGTGAAATGAGGGTGAATCCTCGAATCCGAATCTGGTATTGCATGCACATACTGTGTAGCACAATATCAAAGTCGTTCGATCTTCTTTATTTGCTTTAAGATTCGTGACAAAATTTAAAAACTATTCTGATTTTCATCGCCGATGATTGATCCAAAATAAGCGGTTGATCTACACCGTCAGCTAGTGCGCTGAGGTACTGCGCGCAGTAGCAATTTGGATCCGTGAATCCTCTATTGACCGCGATCAAAATTTGTCACTTCAAAATTGGGGTGTACAAACCGTAATCCTCTTCCTTTCATTCTCTCATTTTCATTCCATTTACTTCTTGTTCGTGTAAACTCTAGAGCACCGTCTTAAGGTGACATGGAAGAGGAAGAAATGAAATGAGAGAAGAAGATGAGAGGGTTAGATACTTAGATGCTTACCTCCAAAATCGAGTCGAAATTCTTTTTATCCGAAATTTAACATAATGAATTGAAGAAGTCTCCTCTCACCTCATACACCTCCATTAACTCTCTACAGTAAAAATTGAAACCGGAGTTACAAAATTACTTCCTCCCTTCTTTCTCAGATTCACTCCTAAGGCTTTGCTCCCGAGTTTGAGCGAAAAAAAATGGAATGGAATGGAAACGGGTGGGAGGTTAATTTTCTTACACTTCAATTTTGGAGGTTACAATTTTGATAAAATTGAATAGAAGGATTCCCCTTCATTTCTGTCATTTACCGTTCATTTACTTGATAAAATTAAACTCGGGAGCAGGTGAAAACAGCCCCGTTTCCTCTCCCTTCCCCTCCCACTCATTTATTTCCATTGGAGCACAATCTAAAAAAACACTGGAGCAGACCCTTAAGCTCTCAAGATCTCAAAGAACCTGATAATCTTCCCAACAAGCTACTAAATTGAAGAAAATGGTGAACCAAACAGTACTAAATCCTCTTCCTGTCTAATAGCTAGTCTTAAGCCTTTTTGTTATACAAGCTTAAGACATGTTTTAAACTGACACTTTGTTGATTCATTATTGACATGATCACTAATGCAGACACTAAAATGACAGAGGCCTTCAAATAAATATATTAGTAGGTTTTGTCTGAATTAAATATAAATTATATTACGTGCGAATAATTAATATTACCTGATATCGGAACGAGAATGGAGGCATTGAGATAGCAAATGCATTAGGTAAAATAAAACCTAAACCTATTAAATATCATGAATTCGCTCTTTGCCTTTGATTAGAATAGCCTCATTACTAAATTATGATAAAAGTAAGAAAGATATCAAAATAGCTTATTTGCTAAATTAGAAAAAAAAAAAGTTAGAAATATTGAAAGATAATCTTCTGCTATTAGATGACCAAAGACTACCTTTGCTTGAATAATATTATTGTAGTATCTATGTATTGGTTATCTTTATTTAATATTTATATAACATTCTAAGCAAAGAAAAAATTAGATTAAATATGTAAAAGATATCTTTGATATTATGGTACGTAGTGCAAGATTTATTAAAATTAGTAAGTAGAAGTAGAGATCAAAGAGGACTGAGTATAACAAATTTAGTTGTAATTTATAATTCACAATTAAGAAGATGAATTTAGCAATCATATAATTCAAATGAGAATGAATATGAAAATAAATTATCAATTATGGATAAGGACCTCATAATTGTCCTCCAATACTAATCTTTCAGTTAAATCCCCCAGTAAAAAAAATACAGGATAGTTAGGAAAACAGTGGCTCTAACCTGGGAATCGGGATTTTTTGTATTAATACATTAAATATATTTGTAGGTTATAGTGAAATCAATAAAACAGACATGCCCTCTACATTAAAAACATTGTCGAGTGTAAAATCTTTGCTCGTGATTCAATTCGACGATCTGAATCGGGACACCATCCAATATAAAAAGATTATCGTAGAAGATTCGAATTTCTAACTTAGGCGGGAAAAAACACTTAACTTTTCCGAATTTGTGAATTTACCAAAGGAGTAAAAATTAATAAATAAAGTGCTCATACCAATAAACTTTAATAGTAGCTACAAAATGAAGTATGCGCTTAATTTGAGCGGAACATGTACACTTTTCGAAGTGTCATTCATCCAATAAATTGTAGCAGTTGCTGAATGAAGTGCTAATATTTTAATTGATATAATTTATTTTCCCACTAAAAAGTCATGTCATGTAACATAATATTTTAATAAATTTTATTTATACATTTATTTCATGTGATATGAAATTTCATACATAAAAAATATATTAAAATATTTATTCTTATTTCCCCTCAGTTGATGTAACCTATGTGAGGATCTATATTATGTTGACAATGAGATAAATATTTTATTTCATAAACTGTAAGCGGTATTATAGCAATACATTACAATTACTCAAATAACATAGATAAAAAGCGCCGATAAAACAGATATAGCGGAAATTTTGCTATAACCGCACGATTTATTTCAAACACGCCGATAAAGCGGTTTTTGGCGATAAAGCGGAATTTGGCGGTGATAAAACGGATGATGGTCTGAAAAAAAAAGCGGTGATAAAGTGGATATATTGGTAGTTTTGTTCAAATGGTCATAACTTTTGACTCGTAACTCCGATTTTAGTGATTTTTTATGCGTTGGAAAGATCACGACCAACTCTATATTTTGTTCCATACATAACTTACAAATTCTTATCAACAAACTAGTTAAATTCAGATTTTTTTTTCAAATCAACAGACCAAAAGAATTATTTAGGTCAACAGTATTTTCTTATATGTTGCAATTTTCTATTAAGACATAAGAGAGATGCATAATTTCTTGATAAATTTATTTAATTTAGTAATTTCATTGATATTCTTGACAATTTGCTTTAACATAATGTATATGTAGAAAATAGCGATGTTGTGGTTTATCGTCCGCTTTATCACCGCTATACCGCTAAAACGCTAAATGACTTCCGCACCGCTATGGACCGCTATACACTATTTAAAATCTTGAGTAAATCTCTACAAAACACGATCATTCTAGTAATGTTATTATTAATATTATTTGTATATATTCCTTGTCCTATGATATTATAATTAATATACAAAGTAGGATTGTGCCATCTTCATATTATAATTGTTTCTTGCTCTCCATTAAGTAAATTATAAAATTAGAACTGAAATTAAGTTATATTGGATCCATTTATAATGCGACTAAACCAAGAGGCCCACAAAATATCATTTTTCACTATTAATGAGTGATAATGATGCTCTTAACATATACAATTTTTTCGCACAAGTTATATATAAAGAACTATTACTTTTATCACTATTTGTTGCAAGTAATTTTTAATAATAATTACGTTATACGTTCCTCATGTGAAAAAGATACATATCTCAATCTTAGAATCAAAGACACGGTAAAGACATTAATGACACAAACACAATTCATATAATATTTTTATCTATTAGATATGTTTAGTATATGATATATTTCATATATTTGTGTTATTAAATGATAATTTTTTATCAAAATTTGTAGAACTACTAAAAATTAGTTTATTTTAATTAAAGTAGCTAATAGTTACTATATATATAGGACGAGTAGATTCTTTTAAGATACGTCCTAGTATAAATTTTAGACATAATTCTAAATCTATTTAAAGGCAATTAGAATTGCTTGCCTCATTTTTCTAAATATTAAGTTAGCGAACGAACATTTTATGTAAAGTATAAGAAAAATGACACATGACAAGTTTAAAATTGACGTGTTGACAACAAATTTTTGTTAACTTCTTACAAAGGAAGGTTAACATTTACAAAAGTTGTTTATTACATAAAGAAGACGTGTGAAAAAAAAAGAAGTGCCATACTCTAATGTTGTCTAAGAAAAATATTTGGGACTTGATGCACCAGGTCTATCTATGACCCACCTCTCCCACTTGACTGACATGGTTATTTGTATGTAAATATGTCAATCTAGTCCAAAGTTGTTCATTCGATAATACTTTATACATAACATCAAAATACCTAAGAGTGCTGATTGCATCCAAAAATATTTCATGTTGTAGTACTTTGGTTTAAATATGAAACAAATGGAGAAATTAGAGCTATCAAGGCCTTTATATAAATTTTAAAATTATTATGGATTAAATTGTGACGCTTGATTTTATGATTAGGCACATATTTTAATTAGGCCTTAAATTTACCATTTATATATATGATAAAGGTGATAATCGATAGGATTCATGTAATCATTAATCAGTCCAAAGGAAGATAATGATTTTCATGACGGTCGATTATCATGACAGTTGATTATCAGCATACAAATAATAATAAGCATGGTGATAAATATTTGTTTTTCATTTGATCAATTACTCGACCCAAATGAAGAATAATTGATTGTGTGATGATTTATTGTCAACACTTAATTACTATTACAAGATATATACTAAATGGTATCATCCAAAGATGACTCTTTAAAGAATAAATATCTTGCTAGAAAATAGAGCTAAAGTGAAAGACTTTTAATTAAAATGATGTGTGAAAATCGCGCAGTTTAATCTTTTTTTTATTTGTCAGATTGGAAATAACGTTGCTTAAAGTTGCATGGATAAGGATATGATATATGATCATAAAGTTTTTCAGCCAAAGTAATATACTTTAATTCAGTATGAAATAAAGTGAGAAGTAATTGCAAAATAAATATCACATCATTAAAGTATAAATCTATAATTAAAAAATTAAGGGGCTATATTAAAGGAAAAGGTCAAAATTGCTAAGGCAATATTTATATAAATATTTTTTTATTAAGAATAACAAGATACATAAGATATATTCTTAACAAAACTTATTTAGATAAAACAAGAAAGCTAAATAATTTGATTAATATGATAACAAGTAAGATGCATAAAGGTATAAAGGTAGGTTTGTTATATGAGTTAATTTTAAAATTTATGTATTATTATTGGAATGAAGACATAAGCTAATTTTGAAATAAAGACACTTGGTTTATTTTGAAAATTGAATTTTTGTTTGAATTTTTGTGATATACATACTTAGAATATAATTCTTGAAGAAAATGAAATTTCTATTTTGTCGGTAAATTTTATATCTATGAATGTAAACCTAATCTTGAAAACATAATATTTATGTTGTATCATATTAAAATTTTATATACAATACCTTTGATTTCAAGGATGAAATATAAAAGATTTTTAATACATCACAATAATATTTTTCTATTTCTAATTAATACAAGTGTTAAAATTTACTTAACTAAGTTTAAGTTCATTATGATTCAAAACAAGCTAACTCCAATTTTTATTTAGTACACCTTTAAGTGAGGCCTCTAATTTATGTATATTTTGCAAATTTAATACAAAAAGATTTTGGATAAAATTAACTGTCAAGTTGTCAACCTATGACATATATGATCAAGTTTTAGTCAAACATATACCAACAAACTAGAAATGATAAAATATGATTCCAACAAAATGACAGGCGTCATGTAATACAAAATATCTATAATTCATTTAGCATGGATCATAGAAAAAGGAAAAAAAGTATTATTTTGACATTTAATTTAGATATAGATACTTATATCATCATTTAAAGTTAAGGCTTTTGAAACATAATAGATTTCAAATAAATTTATGTCATATGATATACTATTGAATTCTATTCACAATAAAAGGAAATTAAATGATGCAATTAAAGCTACAAATCATTTACGATAAGAAGTCTAATATACTACATCACAAAGTAATATATCCTGAAATACCTATTAGAAGTAATTATTAAATCATAAAGAGGATATAAATATATATTTAAATCATTCAGGTGTATGAATATGTTCAAATAAAGCTATACTCTTTAATAAACTGATCAAGTACAAATTAAACATAAGAATTGCTATTTAAATAAGTACAAATTCTCACTAAATATAGCTAGGTACTATGATACATCAAGTCCTACAAAATGTAGGTGATTTAGTAGATTTTAGCATGATTAAAATAGCTTAGTTAAATCGATATTCTATCTCATAGGTGAAATATCGATATTCTAATTATGAAATTGTCATTGTTATTTGATTATTTTGTATTAAATTAAGTAATTAATAATATATTTTTATTATGTTGTACCATCAAATCATTCTTACTTAATTATTTAAAAAATAACACATATTATTTTGTATATTATTTACTTTATTATTGTTACTATTATTTAATAATATTATATTATTATTATTGTTATTGTTGTACTTGTTATGATGATGATCATCATTATCAGAACTATCAACAATCTATTCAACCGTCATTGCTATTATTTTCATTTTACTATTTTAGATAATAGTGCATATATCATATTATTATTTTATTAAATTATTTACTTTATTATTGTGATAATAATAATAATAACCCGGGTCAGAGACACAAAGGGCAAGGGTGAGTCAGCTGGCCCACTTGGGAAAAAAAATCCAAAATTGACCTTGTAATTTAATTTTTTTTTTTTGAAAGGATGCTTATAAATTTTAAAAAAATGACCTTGTAATTTATTTTTTTCTGAAAATATACTATTTGATTTTTTTTTTTAAATATGCATCATTTTGAACCATCATGAAAAAAACTTAAATTATGAATCACCCTGAAAAATATACTATTTGAATTTTTTTTTAAATATGCATCATTTTGAACCATCATGAAAAAAACCTAAATTATGAATCACCCTGAAAAAAATACTATTTGAATTTTTTTTTAAAATATGCATCATTTTGAACCACTCTGAAAAAAATCATGAATCCAACCCTGATCGGAGATGCAGGGTAAAACAAAATGTTCATGCACGTTTGTTTCATCTCAAAAAGCTTTCTTTGAGAAAATTAATGCAGATAACTGATGCAAGCTTAATAGCTATTGCAAATGCTCCATTTCAAGTCTTGAGCGGGTTTGGCTTGTCCGGTTGCACTGGTTTGAGCAAGGAAGGAATGGAGTTGCTGAAGCATGGCGTACGAATTGCTCTAATGGAGGTTTTAATACACTTTTTAAGTTTATTATGCGAGTCTACTTTTAGGAAATTCTTAATCATGTACAAATGAAACTTTAAACGAACTTTTGTAGGAGTTGATGTATCATAGTACCTAGCTATATGGTTAAATAACTAGAATGTACCTTGTGAATTAATATATGCTGCTTAGGTCTTTTGAGTTATTTATTTAATTGGGGTCTCTTAAGTCTTAAGGCAATGTTATACCCAAGTCTAACAGTCATGTATTTCAAATATATACTTAAGCTATATAAGAAAAAATAAACATACTCATTATGAATCTTACAAAATTCAATATCAACCGGTCTGCACCAACTTCCAGAAATTCTTAAAAAATATCTACATAATTTCAACCCAGATAGCTAATAAGCTAAGGACCGGTCACTACTGCAAATTTGGTCTTTATTCCCGGATTTTTAAACAACTTATCACCGGTTACTGTACCGGCGGTAAAGGGGGGCGGTGCTAAGAATAGTTAATGTCCGGTGATAATTTTAAGCAGTTATCACCGATTTTTTAGATATATCCGGCGGTAAATGAACGAATTATCACCGCCTTTTAACACAAAACTGATGATAAGTTATCCATTTATCACTGGATTGTAACCAAAAAACCGAAGATAAGTTTATTTAAATGTTTTAAACTCTATACCGCTCCAATAAAAAACCGGTGATAACATATTTTTATTATAATGAGAACAATCTGATTTTCTGTGGCTGACCATTGTCTCAGCCATAAATTAATCCCTGCTGCAAATATAATTATTTTAGCTAATGCAAATTTATTTGCCCCAACCCAATGCATATCAATCAATCACATAACACAATTACAAAATTTTACACAATCACATAAAAAGGCACGACACAATTATATTCAAGACAAATTCACAATTGCATCTAACAAAACAAAGTCATTGTTTTACCCAAAAACAAAACAAGGTCATTGTTGTTGTTTTCTCTCAACTAATCTAAATTGATGAAACTTCAATCCTGAAAAAAAATAAAGAATATAACTAATAATATGTTAGTAAAGAATTTAACAGTAATAGATGCAAATTAAAACAACTAAAGCAACTTAGTGGACATACAAAAAAACATAGCAAGAACTTGTTCTATAGTTGGTAAACGTAAGAAACAATTGTTGAAATTACAAGTCTTGATTTTGGACCAACTGATAAGATTTTGAACCAACTAATATAACTTGATTCGTCAAGTATAAATTTTGGATAATGTTATTAGCTATGTAATTGGATACACTTGTTTTGGATCAAATTTTAAATGCTTGGAATGAGAATCAAATGCTAAATAAGAAGAAGTTACCATCATATCCGCTTTCTAATAAAAGTACAAATCGATTCTTTCAGCTGTATCATGTCTTCCTTTGTATATGTTCCAATTTCCTGCAGAAAAAACACAAATTATTTTACAACATTATTTATGAACAAATAAATTCGAAAATTAATTTCATACCTTTGGCATTTCTTTGGAATGACAAAGAACATTTATTATACGCTGCATAGCCGCAAGACTTAATAGTCACATTCCCAACCTCCCGGTTGTTTTGGACCCTAAAAATATTAAAATACAAATAACTTAAGTACGGATTCATTAAATCAAATAGCTTAAATAATTCAAATCATAAATCCTAAATAACAAAATTAAATACATTATGTTCAAGTTACTTACTTTAAGCTCTGTCCATCTAAAATATGCGTCTTTCTTATTCACCCTATGACACATGTAACAGGTTCGAAGTGCTCTGCAACAAATAGAAGTTAGCACATACTGTTAATTGTTGCATATGTATTGAAGGTTGAAAAAAGAAACAACTACACACGTATTTAAAGGAGAGAATATCTCTAGTGGGTCAGATGAGATGCGATCCAGGGAACTTGTGCGATCCATAGAATCAACGACCGAACCCGTTGCCATAGAGATTTGCATCACAAGAAGATACCAATGATCCCTACAATTTAGCCAAAATAAAAAGACATATACTACATAATAACTTGAACATATAATCAAAGATTATGCAATTTAGGATTTATGGTTCTTACCTCTCAAGATAAGGTAGAAAAATAAATGATGAAGGATCTTGGATTTCGTTTATGAATCTGGTGATGTACGATCAGGGGCGGATCCAGAGGCTTTTTAAGCCCGGGCACAATTGAGCCCGGGCACTGAGGTTGAGATCAAGCCCGGGCACAAACCCGCTAAAATCCACTAATATCATTAAAAACTCATTTTTTTCACTACCAAAATAACTAAAAATGCACTAAAATTCGCGTTTTTTTTAAATCAAGCCCGGGCACTTGCCCGGGCTTGCCCAAGCACAGGTCCGCCACTGTGTACGATGAAGCACTTTCGAAATCTTGCTTTAAAGTAAAAGCAGCACACACCATAGGGTCCAAAAAAAGGATAGTCGAATGAAACACACTTCTCCTTAGGTCATTTTCACAAACCCTGCATGTATATCAACAATGAATATGAAGTTCCTTAATTACTAAAAATAGAGCAAGCACAAATGTACTTACATGCAAAAAAACTCGTAGCATCAAGACTCCGAGCTTGGTGTCACTCAACATCTCAATGATTTCTTCAAGTGTCAACCAGGTGGGACTGTCACCAAAATGTACATTATTGAATAAAGCTTGGGAGCTAGATGAAATCCCAATGGAATATCATGTTGTCTCATAAGCACGTTGTACAAATATCTTGATTCTTCGCCGAGAGTTTGCAAGATTGAAGAGTTTAAAAGCTGCTTCTTACAAACTCCTAACACTGCAGTTGACACCGGCTTGTTGTTCTTTTGTGCATGTTCCTTTTGCTTAGGCTCCACCTCCTTCTGCCTCAAATCGGCCTCCTTCTTCTCCTTTCGCCTCAACTCAGCATCTTTTTATGTTGCATTCAGTGCAATGTCCTGCACTTAATGAAAATATCAATTAGATATATAAATTAGTGATTAGCCAAGTTGCTAGCGGTAAATTTTGAATGAAAATAACCCGGTCAAGATCGAGCGTCTTCACCACCTCGACCAAACTTGCAGGCCACCGAAGAAAACTCCCGGCAAACTGAGCGCAATATACATCGTCCTCGCTCGGAGGAGGAAGAGGAAGAGTTGTATGACAACTGTTCTCGTGCACTTCATCCAAGGCTACGTACCGCTCATCTTTGCCGAGAGGTACACCATACACCAACTAACCGGGAGTAGACGGAAGAATCCTCCCGTATCCTATGAGTTGCCTCGGCGGATCCAGAGGCTTTTTAAGCCCGGGCACAATTGAGCCCGGGCACTGAGGTTGAGATCAAGCCCGGGCACAAACCCGCTAAAATCCACTAATATCATTAAAAACTCATTTTTTTCACTACCAAAATAACTAAAAATGCACTAAAATTCGCGTTTTTTTTAAATCAAGCCCGGGCACTTGCCCGGGCTTGCCCAAGCACAGGTCCGCCACTGTGTACGATGAAGCACTTTCGAAATCTTGCTTTAAAGTAAAAGCAGCACACACCATAGGGTCCAAAAAAAGGATAGTCGAATGAAACACACTTCTCCTTAGGTCATTTTCACAAACCCTGCATGTATATCAACAATGAATATGAAGTTCCTTAATTACTAAAAATAGAGCAAGCACAAATGTACTTACATGCAAAAAAACTCGTAGCATCAAGACTCCGAGCTTGGTGTCACTCAACATCTCAATGATTTCTTCAAGTGTCAACCAGGTGGGACTGTCACCAAAATGTACATTATTGAATAAAGCTTGGGAGCTAGATGAAATCCCAATGGAATATCATGTTGTCTCATAAGCACGTTGTACAAATATCTTGATTCTTCGCCGAGAGTTTGCAAGATTGAAGAGTTTAAAAGCTGCTTCTTACAAACTCCTAACACTGCAGTTGACACCGGCTTGTTGTTCTTTTGTGCATGTTCCTTTTGCTTAGGCTCCACCTCCTTCTGCCTCAAATCGGCCTCCTTCTTCTCCTTTCGCCTCAACTCAGCATCTTTTTATGTTGCATTCAGTGCAATGTCCTGCACTTAATGAAAATATCAATTAGATATATAAATTAGTGATTAGCCAAGTTGCTAGCGGTAAATTTTGAATGAAAATAACCCGGTCAAGATCGAGCGTCTTCACCACCTCGACCAAACTTGCAGGCCACCGAAGAAAACTCCCGGCAAACTGAGCGCAATATACATCGTCCTCGCTCGGAGGAGGAAGAGGAAGAGTTGTATGACAACTGTTCTCGTGCACTTCATCCAAGGCTACGTACCGCTCATCTTTGCCGAGAGGTACACCATACACCAACTAACCGGGAGTAGACGGAAGAATCCTCCCGTATCCTATGAGTTGCCTCGGCTCATCGCTATGATATTGCTTGAACAATTTGCAATTCACGGGTTTCTTAAATAAAGAAATAACGACATCTAATTAGAACTTAATAGAAAACTTAAGAATAACCCTAATTAATAAAAAACAATAATGTTTTGAAAGAGTGTTTACGGGAGTACCTGAAGCATATCAAGCGGAGGTGGATCTGGAGCATTGGAGCTAACTTTGCTCCTAGCATGAATACTTTGAGGAGACTCTTGCTCCAGGACTTTGCCTTGAAGAACTGATTGAAGTTGGAATTCAAGAGCTGACAACCTCTCTTTAACCATTTGGTGCTCTTCCAAACTAACGCACTGGGCGTGAGACGTCTTCCTCCTCTTCCCCATCCCATATACATCCTTAATACCGACATAAGTGGAGTAACCTTTCATCCTACCCGGATGCTCGGGTGTCCCTAGTGCCGCTTCCAAGACATCATGGTACCGATTCTCCTGAAATGTCCCAGCACGTACTTAGCAACTTTCTCCTCCTGTCAATTTGAAAACATAATATTAGCATATTATTTAGGCTTCATACTTAATATTAGCATATTAGCACGCACCATCCTCGCAATGACATGCGCTGTATCGATGCTCCGAACTTCATACATTCCCATCTCTGGGTTCTTTTTTGTTCTCGAGCTCACACAGGGTCACTATGACGTCTTTCTGTAGTTTGTTCAGTGTTCCAGGATCGATCACCTTGGAGCATATCGAATTGAAGAAGAAGCACAACTTAGTGATGAATTGTCTCACATTTGGTTTGAGGATTCCTCGAATTGCAACCGGGAGCAACTAGGTTAGGTGGACATGGTAATCATGTGATTTCATACCAATCAATTTCGACTCCTTAATGGACACCTTTGCTGAAATATTTGAGGAATAACCAATTGGAACCTTAATCGACTTCAAACACTCCAACAAGCTGAGTTTCTCTTTTTTGGTTAGAGTCCAGCTCGCTGTAGGGAGGTAAGTACGTTTTTCTTTCTCTACGGGGTGTAGTTGCGGTCGAATTCCCATGTCAACCATGTCCTTTCTTGCCTTCACGCCGTCTTTTGTTTTTCCTAGCACGTTCAACAATAAGCCAACCAAGCTTTCAATAATATTTTTCATGATGTGCATCCCATCCAAGTGATGCCTAATCTCTAAACTTAACCAATAAGAAAGATTCCAAAAAATAGACCTCTTCTTCCATATCATGTCCTCGAAATTATTCACGATTGTCTTTCCCAATTGAATATTGATGTCCTTCACCTCCTCGTGGACCTCTCTTTCGGATAATGGTATAGGAGCTCTATCGTGACACTCTTGTCCCTCCTCGGAGCAAGGAATTGTCGATGTCCCAAATAAACACATTTCTTGCAATTTTTCAACCAAATAGAATTAGTATTTACTCCACGAATAGGACATGCTTTGGCTCCTTTTGTCTTGAAACCGGAGAAGTTACTGTATGCAGGAAAATCATTAACCGTGCAGAAAATCATTGCACGAAGAGTGAAATATTCTCTGGCATGTGAATCGTACACACGCGCACTGTCCCTCCACAACTTGTTAAGATCCTCCACCAATGGTTGCAAAAAAAACATTTATATCATTTTCAAGTTGTTTAGGATCTGAAATCAACAACGACATCATTATGTATCTCTTCTTCATGCACAACCATGGAGGAAGATTGTACACGCATAATATAACAGGCCATGTACTGTGACGACTACTCATATTACCGTAAGGATTCATTCCGTCGGTGCATAATTCTAATCTTAGATTTTTCGGTTCACTTCCAAAATCCGGAAATTTTCTATCAATATTCTTTCATTCGGAAGAGTCAGCGGGGTGTTGCAGCATGGCATCATCTTTTCTGCAATCTGTGTGCCACTTTAATAATTTAGCATCTTTCGGATTCATGAAGAGACGCTTAAACCTTGGTATTATCGGCAAATACCACATCAGCTTCGCTGGTGGTTGTTTTCTTCTCTCTTCGACCTCATTATCTCTCGATTTGTACCGTGATGCATTACACTTTGGGCATTTGTCCAGAGCACCGTACTCATTTCCTCGATAAAGTATGCAGTCATTCGGACACGCATGAATTCTTTCTACTTCTAAATTCAAAGGACATAACAATTTTTTTGCTTTGTAATTCGAATTCGGCAACTCATTTTTTTCAGGCAACATGTCCCCTAAAAGTTTTAATAAAGATGTAAAACTTTTATCGCTCCACCCGTTTTTGGCTTTCAAATTGTACAACTTAAAAATAGCCGTTATTTTAGTAAATTTGGTGCAACCGGGAAATAACAGAACATTGGATTCTTTGAAAACAGTGTCCAAAATTTCTGGAATATAAACACAATCATCATCAACATCATTCATCATTTCATCCAAGGTATCATCTTGCATACATGGTGGATCATCTACAATTTCCGTAATTTGTATATTTTGGCCTCCTAATTTGCCTCCTACATTTGTTTCCGGATATAAACTTTTACTCAATATTGTTTCTTGATCTAATACATTATGAATCGTTCTGACATTGACTGATTCTTGAAATAGTTCTCCATGCCATACCCAACTAGTGTAATATTCCATAAATCCACGTCTAATCAGATGGTCCGTAACATCTTTGACACATTGATACCTCACCAAATTTCGACAATCCACACAGGGACAAGCAAGTGACCTTTCACCATTCAATTCCATATTTGTTCTAGCACATTCTACAAATTCTGCAATTCCTGCCAAGTATTCATCTGAAGTCCGATTTAGGGTTTCATACATCCACATTCTTCGGCGATCCATCTGAAAATAACAAATTAGATTCACGTCAACCTATGGTTATCAAGAGTTGTACATAAGGTTTAGGGCTGGTCAACCATCCTAACCCACTCTTTGAATGCTTTGTCTCATTAGTGGACATACGGAAGTTACAATCTAGCATTTGAGAAAAATTCGGTAGCATTTCCCCTTAGCTCCCCGGGTACGCGGATGCACATTTGCATGTACGCATGTACTCGTGGGAACAAAGGGAAATGAGACCGATTTTTTCTCAAGTGCTAAATTGCAACTTTCGTATGTCCACTAATCCTAAATGAGACAAAGCATTCAAAGAACAGTCTCAAACGGGGACTATTCGAGATTAATCTCTATTGGATTAATCCCAAACGGGTATCGACCTAAATTAATTGTGTTCTGATGTTTTGGTTCTATATGACAATACAACTAGTTACATATATATATACATATATATATATGCGATTAATTTATGCATATATGCAAACTACAAATTAATAAGACTAAATTTATTAAAAATTGTAAAAAATATCTCAATATATATGTAATTAAATTCACCTTGCTTCGATATCACTCCTCGTTGATCTCTTTAATCTTCCTTCTAAATAAAACAAAAAAATGAATATTAGAAAAATATATAATCTTCATAAATTTGCTAAATTTGAAAATGTTTTTGATTTTGTTGAATAAAGAATACCTCAATAAAAATATTATTGGAAGAATATTTGGAGGCTGCTAAAGAAAATAAAATCAATCTCCGTTTTTTGAAGTTTTAATGGAGGAATATTGAAGTGCATTAATGGAGTTGAATGAGGAAGAAATATTAAAGCTAATTGGTTGTTGGTTGGTTGAGGAAGAAATAAAGGAGGCTGCTGGTTGGTTGGCTGCGCTGGTTGGGAAAGAAGGAATTTTATAAGTAGGGTTTCGGGTGCTTATCACCGGTTTTTAATAAAAAATCGGAGAAAAGAACTTACCACCGGATCACATTAAGCGTTCGGTGAAAACTTTCAAAATTATCACCAGTTTTATGTTAAGCATCCGATGATAAATTAAAATCTCATACTCAGATCCTTAGTAGCAGAGCTTAGTACCGGATGCTTACTAAATATCCGGTGTTAACTTTTAAAGATAATATCCGAAATGCCACTGATCTGTGTTATTTCCGAATTTGTGAAAATCCGGCGATAAGGGGGCGACACTAAAGCCCATATGTGTCGTAGTGAGTATTCTCAGAATAGTGTTTTCGCTTTGCATCCTGCGTATCTTAATTTGAACTGCCGAATTAAAGATCAACGCTCGACTGTCACTGATATGATTCAGAGACATATCATTGATATTTAATCCAACGGTCCAAATTACATATGCGCACTACGCGTATCGTTTTCGCTATCGGCGGATATCTTTGCAATAAGCTAAATAGCTAATAGAGAGAATAATATGATAGTTGTACCAAGGCCCATATTCCATCTTGCTCTCTTCACATTTTTAGTTTGTGGGCCTTCGCTGTAGCCCTTCCTAGTTGTGTTAACTTTTTATTTTTTATTTTCATAGTTATTGTTTTCTGTGCTGGTCTTAATTAAGCCTATGAGGTTTTCTCAACATCTCAAAACAACACTAATGCACCTACTAATAAAGAGAGAAGAAAGCCTACAACGGCACTGAGTTGTAAAAAAGCCGCGAAACCGTTGCCTGATTTCCCAATAATTCGGTTCTAGAACCAGAGTTATTGGGGTCAAAAAGAACGGCTTATAAGATAAGCATTATCTTTTGAAATTGATTAATGGAAAATGTTCCGCCGATTTCAATTTCGATTCCGTCATTGATATTCACTGGACACGTCTAGTTGAGTTCCGACGAAAATTTGTTTTAGTTATGATGCATATTGTTTTCGTCATTATGCATGTTGTTTTTGTTATTGTGCATCTAATAACATGCATAACAGTCAAATACTTATAATTTATATGCTAAATTCATTATGTTTTTTTTGTTCTACTTATGATTTATTATGTTTTCGTTATTATGTATGATGTTTTTGTTATTATGCATGCTATTTGTATTATTTTGCATGTTAATTACTTGCATAATAACAAAAAACAACATGCATAATAACTAGAATGATTTTTCAAAATAAATGCAACTGAATTCGTCCAGTCTGCATCGATTAGCGTAGCGACATTCGTTTTCAGTGGAGCATCCGATCAATTATATGCATAATAACAAAAACAACATGCATCATAACAAAAACAATATGCAAACTGAACTGAACTAGACCTGTCATATTGAAATCGATGAAGATATCAATGAATGCATGTATCGATATATCAGCTCCCTTGATTAATTTTGCAGAGGGTGTTGAATTCCAAACAAGCAACTTCGAATGGAGCCTAATTGTTATCATGGAAAAGAAAATATTTTGAACTGATCCGTTAACTCCTAAAGTAATATTATCCTTTTTATATTTATGAATTATGTACGACTTAAAATCTGTATATAGTTTGATGTCAATATATAATTCACACATGGCAATGAAATATTGAAATTGATGACAAATTCAGATGTTTTTCTTGAGACATACAACATCATTTTCTATATGAAAAATTATCAAGAGAAGCCAAATGTAGAGTGACAACGTTGTTAGCTAACTTAACACTTGACACTTTACTTTTCTTATGGGTTCCATTTTCCACGATATTGTACTATGCCTTCTATCTTTTAATCAGGGGAAAAGAAGATAGTCGCCTACTAAAAAAATTCTCCACTCAGTTTACACTTTTTTTTTTTTAAGAAAAAATGGAGTCTTTGCTTTCAGGTCTTTTGATCTAATTAATGTCTTGTAATATTTTTTTTTATCGAACTTTGAACCAGCGTCTCTTTTTGTATACTTGTTATTTTATTTAATATAAAGTTATTTAATAATTATAATTATAATATTCAGGCTTTTAAAAAAAAATCGTTTTAACCGTTTTAACTTCGTTTTAACTTGAAAAAAATATTTGACGTTAATTTTTTGGAAAATAGCCGTTTTTTCTTATTTTCTATATTTTAACCGTTTTAACTTGAATTAAACCGTTTAAATCCATTTTATTTGGGTAGCGTTAAAACTGTTTTTTACAATTTACAACAGCAAAAAATTCACATGTTCAGTCATGACCTCCATAATAGTTCTATTTACTCTAAACTAACTAATTATACATAAGCAATCCACCGATGAATCCTATCACATGCCTTAGAACAAATTTTTATACTTCTGAATCAACATATTTAACTTAGTCGGGTAGTTACTAATGTTATGATGGAGTGTTGATTGCTTGAGTACATTGGCCTTGTGTATTATATTGATGCTGGCATGAGATATTATTATGTTTGTGCGACTTATGCAATTAGATAGTGGAGAATTTAAAAACAAACATTGAAGCACATTCTCAAAATAAAATACATTCTAAATTCTAATTATTAAACATATCAGATCACATCATGCATATTTTTAGATGATAAAAAGAAAAAAACAGCAATGTTAATAATATTGTTAAATATATTATATAGTACATAGTTACATACAGTCATACATATGACAAAAAGTATGTATGTTCGCATCATAATTTAATCTAAAATAAATGAATAATATAAAAAATGATTGTCCGTTTTTTAATTTAACTTCCGTATAAATGACAATGACATGTGGGATATTGTTCATTTGCCTAAGGACAAGAAGACTGTTGGTTGTAAGTGGATATTCAAGACCAAACGAGATTCTAAATGCAATGTTGAAAAATATAAAGCACGTCTTGTCGCTAAAAATTTCACACAGAAAGAAGACATTGATTACAATGAAACATTCTCTCTAGTATCACCGAAAGATTCGTTGAGAATCATATTGGCATTGGTAGCGTATTATAACTTGGAGCTTCACCAAATGAATGTAAAGACGGCCTTTCTCAATGTTGACATTGAGAAAACCATCTACGTGAGGAAACCAGAAAACTTTGTGGTCAGCGACCCAAAGTCTATGGTGTACCGGCTTAAGAAATACATATATGGGCTCAAACAATTATCTCGACAATGGTACTTGAAATTTCATAACATAGTTAGCTCATACGATTTCGAGTCTAACTTAGTTGATGAATGCATTTACCTTAAGTTCTGTGGGAGCAAGTTCACATTTATGGTCTTATACCTTGATGACATACTGCTAGCTAGTAATGACAAGAACATGTTGCATCAAACCAAGAACTTTCTTATTTAGAAACTTTGAGATGAAAGATCTTGAGGATGCCTTATTTGTTCTAGGGATAGAGATATTAAGAGACATAACCGAAGGAGTTTTGAGACTATCACAAAGAAGTTACATAGATAAAATGCTAAGTAGGTATGGCATGAAAGACTATAAACCAGGCGATACACATGTGGCTAAGGAGACAAGTTCAGTCTTGCTTAGTGCCCTAAAACTGATTTAGAAAGACTTGCCATGAAAGACATCTCCTATGCGTCTATTGTAGGTAGTTTCATGTATGCCCAGGTGTGCATGAGACCGGACATAGCCTTCATTACGGAAATGCTAGGGCGATATTTACGTAATCCAGGAATGGAGCATTGGAAAGCTGCGAAGAGTGTGTTGAGGTACCTGAAGAAAACAAGGGACTATATGCTCACATATTGGAGATCGAAAAAGCTCGAGGTCATTGGATATACCGATTCCGATTTTGGAGGCTGCGTGGATAGCATGAAGTTGACATTAGGATACATCTTCATGATGGCAGGTGGAGCTGTGTCATGGAAGAGTGCTAAACAGTCGCTCATAGCACCTTCCACCATGGATGCCGAGTTCATTGCATGCTACGAAGCCTCGAACCATGGTGTATGGCTCAAGAATTTTGTCACTAGGCTACAGGTAGTTCCTACCATCCAGAAGCCGCTTATGTTGATGTGTGACAATAATTCAGCCGTATTCTATGCAACAAACAACAGAAGCTTGACAAAGTCTAAGTATATAGACATCAAGTTTTTGACAGTAAAGGAAAGAGTTCAAAACAATGAGTTAAAGATGGAACATATCGGTACAGACTCCATGATTGCAGATCCCCTTACAAAATCACTACCACCCAAGAAGTTTCATGAGCATGTTGCTCATATGGGTGTAGTACCTATGTTAGGATAGTTTAGGGAAATGTGGGAGTTTGATTTTGTTTTTTATGTTTCATGTTATGTAATTTATAACAAGTTATGATATATACAAGTTATGATTTTGGAATCTCATTGTGTTCTTTTCTTAAAGTTTATGACCTCAACTAAAGTTAACAAATAAAGGGTGACCCGTTCGAAAATAGGCACGTAAAATCACACACTCCTGTAATTTCTGAGCTATATGACCAAAGTCTAATTCATGTCATCTGGAAGTATTTGGTACTGTGATTTATATCGATAAAGCCACGAAGGAACTGTGGTGACTATCGTTTAAGTCATGTGCTGGTATGACTAGTGGACCGAATAGTTAAGGAAATACGAACAGAAAGACATAAAAGTTTAAAGTGATCTAGCCAGATCCAAGACGTGTAATCAAATGGACCACAATTGTCCATGTGGGAGATTGTTGGAATTGAGACGTCAATTCCAATAAATTAAGTTGGACTACGTGTTATATGATTACATACATGTCATGTACTGTCACTAATGTTACGAGGAGTAACAATTGAAAATGCCGCTAAATGTGATTAATTAATATACAAGACATTATACGTATTTCACCAAGATTTTGGGTACGAATGCATATAGAACTTATCTAAATTGATTATAATTATTGATGGACTGATTATGATCAATTAATCTATATATGGGTCTTAGTGTAAAGTCAAAAATATTGTTTGGGTCAAACCCAACTTGTTTTGGATCAAAGCCCAAGTTGTTTCTATTGCGACCGTAATATAGTAGGGGAATATAAGGCAACAAATCTGCCACTTTGACATGATTTATTGCGGCCACAATGGATCTCATTGTGGCCGCAAGACACCTGGCAGAATGTTGCCAAGTTTATTGCGACCGCAATGAGATTCACTGCGGACGCAAGAGATCTTCTGTAAGGCATGATTTCAATGCCTAGATCACCCGTTATCTTTCTGATTGAATAAAATATATTTTGAACCAAATTCGTGGATGTATTTACAGCAGTAAATACTAGGATTTGGAAAAGAATTGGAGAGAATATAGTTACAATTATTTGATGAATATTTGATAATTAATTCGGCATCTTTCCAAGATACACCCTGACCCCTATAAAAGGTCCCGGGTCTCCAAGAGTTAGGGGGTAACATGAGATCAGATTTTTCTGTGATTAGGGCACATATGTTGTGCATAGCTACCATACTCTTCTCCATTAAGAGCGTGTACTTTGTCGGGAATTTCGTGACCGTCAAAGAAAAGAAAGCACTCCCGAGACGTTTGGAAGGATTCGTCGGGAAAGCACGTGACAAGGCACTTTTGCAATTCTCAATGCATCTCAATCATCGCAAGGATTAAAGACCGGATACGACTGGTGGAGATGGAAAGTAAGTAAACCGGCTTATGCAACTCTTTTATCTCATTTATGTCGCAACAGTTTTGTTAATTGAATTGAATTGCAAATTGTGTTAGATTAGGAAATGATTTATTCGGTTGATACCCTAACCCTATGTTTGGTTAGAGAATAAAGTTAAAGAGGCTTAACTTCTTAAGTAAAGTTATGTCATCTTAAATTATTCATGTTTGGTTACATTGATGGAAGAATAAAAGAGAATAAGATTCATGTCAACATATTAAAATATATAAATAATTATAGCAAAATCAATCATATTGTTATCAAGATAATACTAAAATTAAATATACTTGTTGTTATTGTTATTATAAATACTAAAAATTTAAAGAATATTTATTTTATAATAAATAATATTTAATATATTCAAAATACTTAAAAATCAAGATACTCTCAAAGAAACAATAAAGAAATAATATTTATAATTATTATAATTATGATTATTATATTTATAATTAATTTTATAATTATATTATTGTAAATATTATTAACCCAAATATTTAATATTTAATAATATATTTATTACAATAGTAAAGATAATTATCATTATTATAATTAATTATTATAGTAAATAATTATAATAATAATTATTTTAATTATTATTATAATAATAATTATTATTATAATAATTATTATTATTATTATAATTATTATTATTATTATAATTATTATTATTATTATAATTATTATTATAATTAAAATTATTATTATAATTACAATTATTATTATAATTACAATTATTATTATAATTACAATTATTATTATAATTACAATTATTATTATAATTACAATTATTATTATAATTACAATAATAATTATTATTATTATAATTACCATAATAATAATAATTATTATTATTATCATTATAGTAATAATATAATATTGTTATAAAGCATTATTATATTTATTGTTATTATATTAATTATGATTATTATATGATTATTATGATTATATTACTATAATTATTATTAATACAAATATTTAATATTTAATTAATATATTTATTTACAATAGTAAATATAATTATCATTACTATAATTAATTATTATTATTATTATTATTATTATAGTAAATAATTATAATAATCATTATTTTAATTATTAAAATAATAATTATTATTATTAGTATAATTACAATAATAATAATTATTATTATTATAATTACAATAATAATTATTATTATTATAATTATCATTATAATAATGATAACAATCATTGTTATAATTATATTAATGTAATTAAATTATGATAATTATTATTAAAAAGTATCAATAACAATATAATAATTTGAATTGTGGGGCCCGCAGAGGAGTAAGTTTGAGGAATAACTTAAATCACCTTGTAAGGCTCCTTAAGTTATGGAGTCATAACTCTCTCTTATGCCTACTTATTCCTACTTTGTTTATTCATGTTTGGCTCCTTAAGTGAGGAATATAAGGTTTATTCCTCACTTACTCCTCTACCAAACATGGGGTAATTGAATTGCGCCAACTCAATTGAAATAATCTCAACACCAAAGAATTTGCATTAGATAAGGGTGCATGGAAGTCAGCAATCCACATATCAGAACCAGGACAAACTAAAATTTAGATGTAGTGATATAGTTGTACGACATTAGTTCAGAATTAACGACGTAATGCGCTAATCTGAACTTATGATTTGTAGAATAATTTATTATTATTTTTATTATTATTATTATTATTATTATTATTATTATTATTATTATTATTATTATTATTAGTATTGGTATTGGTATTATCATTATCATTACTATATTTCTATTTTTTACTACTATTTTACTATTTATTATATTATTAATATTTATATTGATTTTTCATTTTATATTTGATTTTATTTCTAGTCTACTTTAATTTATTTGAGAATAAAGATTTTGCCGTTGTTGTTATAAGAATCGCATCCCACCAACATTTCATAGGGAAAAAATGAAAATAACCAAAAAGAGAAAAAAGACGCAGCACCTCACAACCTTTTGAAGATTTTGGTTCAAATCTACCACCATAATTAATGGCAAGATTTGAGTGCATAATTTTTTTTGGTAATTGTGTAAAAATTTGTGATAAAAGTAACTAAGGTGAAGATTTTTTCAACCCAATAGCCAAAACGGTAGAACATTTACCGTGTGGAGCCAACACACTGTATATGTTTTACTGTGTGGCCTTCCCACACGGTATTCCTTCCACCGTGCGTGAGATTTGAACAAATTTGAAAAAAAGCCACAGAAGTTCTGGCACGGTAGAGATAGTACCGTGTGAAGCACCTAAACTAAGTGGCACGGGAAATCTACTACCATGTGAAGCATCTAAATTGGCAGCCACGGTACTATCTACTACCATGTAAAATTCCTACTGTGTGGAGCATCATACAAGGTAATAAATACACCGTGTGATCTCTTCTTCTCCACACCATCGCAGCAACCCTCCTTCTCACCTTCATAATCGAACCAAAGCATAGTTTTTAGATCTCCCTCCACACTAATCCAATTTACAATCCGTAAGCGTCAATTTACTCTTCGGAGACAACCAAACCTATCTATTCAGCTACATATTGAGGTTAGTTATTATTTTCTTTCAATTTTAAATTTTAAAATTAGTAGTACAATTGTGAACCATGATTACCATGACCAAATTAGCAATGAAGAACTAAATTAAATTATTTGTACAAAATAATAATAGATTTGTTTGATACAAATTATAATTAGTTCTTAATTTTGTTGTTAATTTGTAGATTTGTTTGATACAAAAAATAAATAGACTTGTTTGATAGCATGATCGAAATTAGCCATGATGAAATGTTTGTTTATTTGTTCTTAATTTCTAGTCATGACCAACTAATTAAATTATTTGTACAAATTAGTTACAAGTTATAAATAGGTTAAATAAGAATTAGTTACAAATTTTAAATATACTTGTTAATTAGTTCAAATAGGTCAAATAAGAAAGTAAGTAATAATTAATTGTGAATTATTAATCATAGCAATTTTATTTAAATTTATTTTGAATTTTTTTCTAGAAATGAGTAATCCAGAAGTATTTCAAATGGAAGCCCCGGACGTATTACTCAAGTTCATAGAACTTCACAAATTACGCGAACTGTAAGTTTGTTAATTTTGCTTTTTAATTAAATTTTCTATGTTTTTTATACATCTTTTATATTAATTTTGTAACACTAATATAATTTTGATGCTGAGTAATTTCACATTCAAGATGATTGGGTCGCATAAAGTTAGAGTTCCATATAGTAAGTTTTGCGAGTCGACTCTTAAAAGATTGGGGCTATATAAAATTGCTCAATTCGCAGATTCCACCACCCGTATTGATAGAGCGTTGATTACTACTTTGGTAGAGAGGTGGTGACCAGAGACACATACTTTTCATCTTCCAATTGGTGAGATGATAGTGACATTACAAGACGTGAGTTGTCTCTGGGAATTGTCCATCCAAGGAATGCCAGTTACAGGCATTTCTGATGATGATTGGAGTTCTGAAATTGAGAACTTGTTGGGCATTGATACTGCTTATAATTGGAATAATCCTGAAGCTAGGCCTTGGAGATTACAAGGCAAGACAATGAGGAAACTGGAGAGTCGGACGTCACATTCTCCAGGTATGACACACTACATTGACATGTATTTTTTATTTCAAATATGCACTTCGTATAACTCCGACAATCATTCTAGATGTGAGTTGTATGTGATCGGGTCTTGTGGCTGATGCATGACACGAGTGTAGTACCGGATTAGTTGATATCTTCCAAGTTGATCCTTGTTTACTATGTTTCGCATACAATCTCCAATAACAATTCCTATTCTTACACCTAGCAAGCAGTTTGGAATTTCTACTATTAGCAACTTCATTTTCAATATTAATTTTGATGTGAAATTCGTGTATGGCTGTTCTTAAATGTTCTTTTGTTGGAAATGTTCGACCTTCTGCTAATGGTTCCTCAAACCTTTTTGGATTACCAAAAAACGCTTCATCAGAGTCTATCATACCAGACACATCACAAAATTGTTTAGCCAAGTGTTTACCCCCCTCATTTACAAATGAAATGGTATCTCTCCACCTAATTGTTATGTCATCACCTTCAATTTCATCACCCCCCTCACTCTCAACATGATCCCTAACATCCTTATCTTCAATCTCATTAAACTCATTTCCTCTTCTTCTTCTTCTTCTTCTTCTTCTTCTTCTTCTTCTTCTTCTTCTTCTTCTTCTTCTTCTTCTTCGTTTTCTATGTTTGCATCAAAATCACGAGTTTCGCTACTAAGTATGTTGGATTCTGGTATGCTATTCAAATTGGGATAAAAAAACAAATAATATGGGTATCTCATCAACTATCAATTCCAAATAACGGTAATTGTTACAAACTGCAGCATTATTAAGAATCATTTTCCACACATTTTCATCATTAACTGGAATCAAGGTAAAATACATTTGTCCACTTGGACCTGCAATCATGGTTCGGACCTGATATTCAAAGTATATGCAATTCGATCTAGTTCAAGACCATTATATATTTCATTTTTCTACTCTTCAAATCGACTGTGTTCAGTGATAAAAAAAAGAGCATTTTGCTGGTAAATTATAATCTGCTCCTTGTGCTCCCTTAATTATTTGACATCCATGATATATATTAATAATGATCATTTTTGTTGAAGATCATGTATGACGATTCAAAGAAAAGAATTTTTTTTCAAATAAAATAAATAATTTCTACTCATTTGTAAAATGAAAAATGTAAATATATACTTACAGTGCAACAACAATAATGCTCTTCAATTTGATCTGTAATCTCTACTTTGTTCTTCAATTTGCTAAAATAATTTCTAGCTTCACAGTACAAAAATGAAGAAAAACAAAGACAGAAATGTGGTTGCAGCTAGGGTTTGCTAGTGGATGGAAAGGAATTTTATAGGGGAGCTGGATTTGCACAACCAGTAATGATTCTATCGTGTGGCTGGGTTTGAGTTTTGATGGAATTGTGGCAGAAAAGCCACACGGTAGCAGTTTTACCGTGTCCCAGTCCCACACGGTATCAGTTTTACCGTGTGGCGAGCCACGCAGTAATGCTTTCTCCGTTCTAACTATTTGCTCGAAATAACAGCCACCCTTGACTACTTTCCTCGTAAACATTTCTTCAATTACAAAAAAAAAAACTAGTTTGACAGAGTGTTTAAATTGTTTTATATTTTCTCCGTTTATTAAAATATATAAAACATGACAATATCCGTTCCCTAGGTTGAAACCTTTTGTACATATATTCACAAAAAAATACAAAAATTTTTTAGGTGATGCTAACGGTCCTCCTTAACCGTTCTCCTCTCGCGTCTCCCGCTAGAAGACAAAAACAATCAATGTTTTATTCTGAACGCTATGTCCGCTCTTCTGTACGTCTTTATATTTATGTCTGAAGTCTTTATATTTAAAATTTGCAAAAAAGATGTTATGTCTGCCATATCGCTTCCAATTCTTTATTTTTTGGTACAAGTCTTTATATTAGAAATTTTGCAGTTATTTTTCAACAAATGTTAATATAAAGACTTGAATGCAACAATATATAGACTTTATTATTCTAATATAAAGAATTGCAATTTTTGCATCCGCTCCAGTTTTGCTCTGCTCTGTCCGCTATGTCTGCTTTTCTGCATGTCTTTACATTTAGAACTTAAGTTTTTATATTACTACAAGTCTTGATTTTTTTTTTTTTTTGCTCCAAGTCTTTTCATTAGAAAATTTTGTAGCAGTTTTTCCAGCAAATTTAAATATAAAAACTTGTATATAACAATATATGGACTTTATTGTTCTAATATAAAGACTTGCAATAATTATGCTGCGAGTCTTTATATTAGAAATTTTGCAGCAGTTTTGTTGCAAATTTAAATATAAAAACATGCAGTGAAGTGAACAGAGCAGAGCGGACAGAACAAAGTATTAATTATTTTTGTCTTCTAATAAAGAACATGTAAGGAAAACGGTTAAGAGAGAGGACAACTTTTTTATGACTTGCTGCCAGTAGGCTAAAATACAAAACTTGAATTCTTGAAATTTAACAACAATAACAAAGTATTAATTACCTAACTTTATATTTTTAGCGTGCTGCCCATTTTTTTGGCCATTAGTGGATACATGTCGTTGTACTAGGTGTACCACAAACTTAATTTATGCAAATTAAGTGACAGGCTAGTGACGTGTTCGTTTTGTAATTTGAATAGTTAAAATTTAGGTCTTTAATTTGATGAGTTCTTTAATTAATGATTAATATTTAGAATCATGTGTTTGAGTTCTTTTCTGTGTAATTAATGATTGTAGCGCAAAATATATGATGGTACTTTTTTTCTGTTCTTTAATTTTTTTCTCCTTTTCACTTTTCAGATTTTAATGATATTAATTAGGAGTCGTGAGAGTAGCTTGTTCACCCCAGATTTTTATATTTGTTCTTGAATTAATGACCCAATTAATTAATGATTAGTTACAAAAAATACCATCATATATATTAGGTGATCCAAGTTTTCGTAAGGCGCATATCTGAAAGATAATAAAACAATGTATTCGTTTTGTATAAATAAACTAATAAAAGAAAAACACGACTCCACATTTGTTCTCAGAGTTCACTTGAGGTTGCTGCATTACGCAATTTAGTCGATCAGATCAACGGTCAAAGTTGCACGTGTTAATTTTGTTTCAAATAACGAAACTGGCTAATATGACTCTAACATAAACGAATACGACAAAAAATCCAATACATGTCTCTAACATAATCTAATATACTAAACAAATCACTAACATAAAAAATACAAACACATAAAGTCTCTACGTACCATCCACTAATGTCAATCTGACATGCATGATGAATTTCGATACGTACCGCTTTGCATTTTCGACGACCCTTGTTTCAATGTGCCATAATTGTATCCCAATGAAGGTCACCATCTCATCACCGTCATCGTCATCCTCGCCGCTCTTGGCAACCAGAGTGGTTGGTGTATGTACGTATTCCTACTAAAATATAGATAAATTAGAAATAATTAGAAAAAATTTCAAATTAGGGACTACTAAAACGTAAATTAGAATTGCATAAATCTGAGTAAGGGGTCTGCTGGTGTGTATCAGGTTGCAGATTAGGAGGTCATCTATCCATTGTGTACCGGGAGGTACCTCCGGACCTGTCAAGTACTAACTAGTATGGAACTCATGACCCTGTGTATCATGTACCCTTTGGTACTAGCTATTCAATCCCTAATAGTACACCTGAGTAGAATACTCATGTGAGCTCGGTCATCTCTGATACGAACTAGTTGATGTTGTATGATATGCCTGGGTATCATAAGCCTACTTAACCAAAAAATATAGATTAGATTTACCTAAAAAAACAATAAACATCACACTATTTTTTATTCACATAAGATACATCACCATCATATGTCGCGACCCATCTCTCATTTGTTAGTTTAGTGACCTAGAAGACCAATCATTTGTGATGGCACTCTTGTTTAGTTTTATGTATTGGATGATTTCTATCATTTTGTTCCTTGAATTTTATATATTTATGGATTATTTGAGTTGAGAACTTGAATTGTGAAACTCTATGATTGATTATTAAAACTCTTAATAGTCATTGGTCCTATATCATTACCATTGAATACTTAATGATTATATAGACTAGTATATGGGTTGATGTGTGATCATGTTTCACAGATCACTGATGAATGGTATCTATTTAATCACATAAATATACATGTACATGGTGCTTGATATTGAACATGACCCACCTTGACTTGTTATATGGATTGTGTTTGTGTCATCAGCAAGTCATAGATTAGTATTGATTATGTTATCTGAAATATTTATAATTTTAGATAATTCATGTATATTTTGTGTGATTATCAAGCGCTGATTTTAATCGAGGGCTATAAAGGTAATTTTCGGATATGCATGAATTATGTTAGGAGTTATGGATGAAGGTTGTGTGTTTTGAAAGTTATCTTTTTGATAACGAACTTATGAATTGTTTATGATTTTAAATGTTATTATACATTTATATTCCTTGAGATTAATATGTTATATCTTTAGAAGCGTTCAAGAAGATGCTCATGGTCTTGAATCATAGAACTCTTTAGATGAAAACATATAATCCTAAATATGCTCATAATCGTGGTAATTAAAGGGAACATTATTTACCATGAAGATTGTCATGTCAATTGAAAGTACATTGTAGTTCTATAAATGTTGATAAGTGCTTATCATTCAATGACATGAGTATAAAAAATGGTGATTCTTTATATACTGAACATGACCTAACTAGATGGAGCATTATATGGATTGGTTTTGTGTCATTAATGTTTCCAATGTGTCTTTGAATCTTATATATGAGACATGTAGGTTTTTCACATGAGAAGTATATAATGTGATTACTATTAAAGTCCATTCAAATGATTGTAATGATATAGTAATTCTTTATGTACAACTTGTGCGGGAGAAATTTATATGTCAACATTATTATTGTCCCTCAATTATTTGAGTTATGATATTACTGGGCCTCTTGGTAAAGTGAAATTGTATTGCATGCAATATAACTGATGTAGTTATACTTATAATTCACTTGAGAGACCAAGAAAAAAATATAATGCAAAAATGACACAATCCTATTTTGCATATTATTTAAAATATCATGAGACAAGGATAGACACAAATTAAGTGGATCAAGCACGTAACGACTATGTCATTTGGGAGACTATAATGTAGTGATAGAACCTCTTATAGTCCATAATATAAAGTATTTTATATTATATCCCAAGATGACGTAGATCCTCTGTAAGGTCACACCAACTGAACATAAACAACAAGTATTTTACATTTTGAATGATGTATTTAATCTCACGATGTATGAGTTAAAATGCATGTGATAAAATGTTAAAGTAATATGTCATGAAAAATGACATGCTTAGATCATAAAATAAATTTATGAGAATATATATGAATATTATTTTGTATAATGTTTGAGAGCATTATAAGAATAATAAATTAATTAATATTAGAATAATATAGTAATATTATTTACTCATAAATTAAATCCTTGCAAAATATGATTAGGGAATAAGAAGAGAGTAATCATAGCCATTTGTGTAAATAATTAACACAAGTGTTGCCCTAGGGCTTGGCTATATAAAGGGTTATGTTTGAGATGAAAAATTACTTTTTCTCTCTCTTGCTACAATGGAATGAATAGTAATCCGTGAATAGTAACCCTCATTTCTCCTCTCTTGTGTGTAGAAAGAAAAAACTCCATTGTTCTTCTTTCCCTTCTCTTGCAAGGTTTAACCATCAAATGAAATAGCTTGTTCATTGAAGATTGAAGATCTAGGTGGTTGGATCTAAGCTCTAACCTCTACATCCATCTATCTAAGGATGCTTTAGGTTGTTGTTTAGGTTCAAGGTGAACCAAGAGACAAGAGTGCTTCCATGGCCGAAGAAGGAAGACGACGGTTTTCAAGAGACCTGGAAGAGGAATCGACTCCTCTCTACAAAGAGATTTGACAATCTCTTTAGATATAACATTTTATCCACTCTTGTGCAAGAAATAAATGTATTATTTTCTGTTTTGTTGATGCACAAGAGGTGTTTGATGAAATGTCATAGTATAATCTTGTTTGCAATTGTTAGATAAATAAGATCCTTTGTGTATTGAGTTAAATAGAGGCAAAAATTTTAATTTTCGCCCTCTTGAACTTACACATGAAAACCCAACAGTGGTATCAGAGCTTAGGCTTATTTTATAGCAATTAGACTATTTAATTAGTGCTAAATTAAGTGCACAAGTGTTTAGTTACTTATCTCTCAAGTTTTTGTTCATAAATCTGTCCCTTTTGGGTTCTTAAGACATTTAATCACTTTGGTAATTTTTGAATCACGATTTTTGTGAATCTAAAAAATTCTTATATTAGTTTATGATGTGTGGATAAAGATTCTAAAATAAAATGATGAGTTTAAATCGTTTTATTAAGGTAAACAAAAATAAGAAAAATGGGTACAGTGCTGGATTTTCTGTGTCTAGTTTTCTGTTTTGTTGAGATTCAAAATAGCATATCTCAAATTTAGATGAATGGATTCGTGCATGCTACCTATCATTAGAAAGATGATGAAGTCTTGTTTCTAGAAAACTATATTTTGTAATACAAAAGTATTACGGATTTTATGTAAAGTTACAAACTACAGAGGTGACAACAATCTGTTTTCCAGATCTGGAATCCTGGATTAAAATATGTTTTTCTCACAAATGATTAACTATTTTCTGGATATCTTTGTACATATAGAAATGTACTTAAATCTAGTTTTCAGAAATGTATGGCTTGAAGTTTAATTCGAAAGACACATTTTTTGACATAGAAAACACTGACTGGTGCGCAGCAGGTTGAAACTGGAAACAGTTTCTGAAATTTCATTTTTGTGAAATTTATTGTTGCACAATGATTTGTTTTATAAAAAATATTGTGTTAGGACTCATCCAAGTATGATTGAAAGTGATAGAATTAAAATTTTAAAATTTTAATTAACAATGATGATGATTAAGAACAAACAAGTCAATTTATGTTTTCTAAAAATCATTAGAGAATATTGGAGATTCTTAAATGAAACATATAGAATAACATTTAAAAGATAAATGTTTGTTCTATTGAATAATTGACTTTCTAAAAGGGCAATCAAGCATGACTTGTTTTGTTATTAGGCCATAAGTGAGTAAGAGTTGTGTGAGGCACTTCTCTTTGCTCGCCATGTGGGAATAACTTAAAAGTCATAAGGAATGACATTTAATTGATAAATGTTTATTCTATTGAGATTATTTTTGGGATTTAAAATAATTTAGATGGAATAATAACTTGAGAGATATGGACATAACTAAACAAGATTGAATAGTGCAGTGAGATTATACTTGTATAGTAACCCTGTTTTGCAGGAGGATTGTGGGTTTGTATGGCTCAAGATTTCCAATGCCTTGTGTGTTGTAATGAATGATGTGTATGAATGTGTGTAATTGCGGCCTAAGGTGCCATTATTAATTAATTATAATAATTAAATTATGGCAATGATGTTAGGTTGTCATTCATGTATTAATTCATTCTTGGCTTGAATACCACATAGGATTTTAAATTAGGGTTATTCTAGATGTACTTTTCATTTTGCTTTAGAATAGCTTCAAAAGTAGATTAAAAATTGGGTGAGTTTTAGTAGCTTAGATGTGTTCCTTCTGAAGATGATTGATGAAGCTACAAGAATGCAAGTGAGAGCCATACAACCCACGCAGCTTATTTATTTTATGAATATGTTAGATAATTTGTATTGTTAGGCTAAGTATTGTTTGGATGAATACATGCCCTACCAAAATTATCAGTCATATTTTCACTATGTCCATGAAAAATGTAAGAGTATCTTTCCTTCTCATTTTATCCACTTTAAGCTAGTAGACGGAGATAAGCATGAGTGTGACTCTTATTACTAGAAATCGTGGAACTTGCATGGATTGGTTATTAAGCCAAAAATGAGTGGAGTTGTGTGAGGCACATCTTTTGCTCATTATGTGGAAATAACTCATTCATTCTTGTCCAATAAAATGAGTTTTCTTAACAAATCACCAAGATCTAGGCTTGAGTTTTGGGAAAGAGAGTTTTATTAAGAAGTTGAATTATTCTTTCTTAATGAAAACGACAAGAGTCATAAGGTTAAGTTTTACTTAAAAGTTTATGATTGGTAAATGATTACCTACCTTGACAAATATTTGGATGAGGTCTATTTATTTGAAAGAGGTCTTGTGTGACTAACAAAACGAACAAACTTTAAATATTTTGTTAGTACAAATTCTTATTCATGAACAACGATATACCCTTAATGAATTTTATAGCTGTCTATATCTCCTAATTTTGTTTTCTATGGTTATAAAACACCCTCTTGCTAATGACATAAAAAAAGGACAAATGAGAAATATGTCTTAACTATCGTGTCAAAAAGCAAAATGATTGCTAAGAACAAAGGCAATAAAAAGAGCAAGACGAGTAAGATGCATCTTTTACTCAATGGAAAAGGATGGAGGAGCTCAAGAGAGCACCTCCAAGAGAAGTAAGGAGAAGGACTCTCCAAACTCTAACATAGAGCGCTTCTATTGCCATGAGAAGGGACATTTCAAAATGAATTGCCCCAAGTACAAGAATGACTTGGATAGAGGCAAAGGTTGAAAGCAAGCATCCCAATGCATACTTGTTATTGAACTAAATTTAAATTTAGTACGATGATCCAAGATTTGGTAATGATACTGAATCATGTGCTCACTTAGTTTATAATGTAAATGCACTGAGGGATAAAAGATCACTCTCGAAATGAGAGGTTGTGTTGAAAGTTGGTAATGGTACAAGTATATATGTGATTATACTCGGCACCCTCAACTTACAATTGTCTAGTGGTTTATATTTAAATTTAAAGGATGTTTATCATGTTTATACAAATGCTATCATTTCTAATAAATGATACTTTGTTTAGTTAAGGATAAACATATGTTGAATGTCAATAACAAGATACTCAAGATGTCACATACGAATAAAACACTTTTTATGGCACTATGTCCTGGCCATATAAACAAGCAACACATTTTATCCACTTTAAGCTAGTAATTGAGAATAAACATGAGTGTGATCTTAATTGCTAGAAATTGTGAAAATTGCATGAATTCGTCATTAGGCCAAAAATGAGTGGGAGTTGTGTGAGGCACATCTCTTTGCTCATTATGTGGAAATGACTCATCCATGCTTGTTAACTACCAACCATGACTTTGTTATTAAGCCATGAATTAGTGAGAGTTGTGTGAGGCACAACTTTCTACTCATTATGTGGAAATGACTTGTTCATGTATGTTAACTACTTAACATGAATTTGTTGTTAGGCCATAAATAAGCGAGAGTTGTGTGAGGCACATCTCTTTGCTCATTATATGGGAATGGTTTATTCATGCTTGTAATCAATAATGTGAATCTTGTTTAATAGGAAAGATGACCAAATCATCGTTAAATGGTAAAGGTGTAAAGACAAACGACTTATTGGAATTCATACATTTTCAATGTATGTGGTCCTATGAAAAGAGTGCAAGAGTTGGTTATAGGTACTTCATTATCTTCATAAATAATTATAGTCAATATGACTATGTGTATCTTATGAAGAATAAGAATGGATTCTTTAGAAAATTCAAAGAATACAATAATGAAGTAGAAAATCAACTTGACAAAAGAATTAAAGTCCTACGAATTGATCGTGGAGACAAATACTTGAGTAATGAGTTTAGTACATACTTGAAAGAGTGTGGTATCATACCACAACTCACTCCACCCAGAACACCGCAGTGAAATGGTGTTTCTGAGAGAATGAATCGAACATTGATTGATATGGTTCGTTCAATGATGTACCAAACAGAGCTATCTTTGTATTTTTGGGGTCACGCACTCCAAACATCAGCTCACACACTAAATATTGTTCCATCAAAATCCATTGAGAAAACTCCACATTAGTTTTGGATGGGCAAACCATCCAACATATACGTTTCTCAAAGTTTTGGATTGTGAGTCATACGTCAAGATATGATGTCAACTAAAATCCAAAATAGATAAATGCTTCTTCAGGAGAGATCCAAAATAAAAAGGTTACAACTTTTTGGCACAAGTTAATGAATATTATATTTGTTAAGAATGGTGCAATATTCTTAGAGAAGAAATTTCTCAAAAGAATAAAAAGCAATGGCAATAGGATAACACTTGAGAAAACTCAAGATGATCCGCAAGTGATCATGAGATGAATGATAGCATTCAAGATGGTCATGAAATGTCATATAAACTTCCTTTGATCAGTGGGAATACAAACAGTCACGCTTCACAAAAGTTTGTTAAAGAGACTTATACCTCTCCACCAAGTGTTCATTCAACTCGACCCGAGCAAGAACCAATTTCACAACAAATTGTGAAAGAAGTTGAAGAAGCTCAAGAAGAGTTGCAAGAATATAGTAAGCTTAGAAAGGTCAACAAGGGAAAGGAGAAGACCTAATTTTTATATGGATCTTCATGAAGTCTTGGTAATGGATACCGAAGATCCCTCGACCTATGAAGAAGCAATGGAAAGAAAATACGGCAGACAACCATAATTCGAAATAAAATTCATGTATTGCAATCAAGTGTAGAACTTGATAGATCTTCCTTAAGGAAATAAACTCATTAATAACAAATGAGTTGTTAAAAGGGAGATGAACATGAATAGTAACATGAAAAACAAGGCAAGACTTGTAGTGAAAGGTTTTAGTCGAATTTAAGAGATTGACTATGACGAAACCTTTTTCACAAGTTTTCATGTTCAAATCTATTCGGATTATGCTAGGTATTGATGCATTTTAGGATTATGAAATCTGTCAATTGGAAAATAACTTTCCTAAATGGTAAGATAGATGAGGATGTGTACATGTTACAACATCAAGATTTTGATGATCCAAAGAACAGCAACAAAGTATGCAGGCTTCAAAGAGCCATTTATGGCTTGAAGCAAATATTGAGGATGTGGAACAAGCGCTTTGATGAAGAGGTTAAAACTCATGGATTCATTCAAAGCAAGGAAAAACCTTGAGTATACAAGAAGGTTAGTGGGAGTCATATGTAGCTCTAGATCTTGCATGTCGATGACATATTGTTAATGTAGAATGAAGTATCTTTGATGGAGCAAACAAAGAGCTCATTGAAAATAATGTTTTTTCAATGAAAGACATGAATGAGGCTCAATATGTCTTAGAGATTAAGATATATAGAGATAGTCCTCACAAGCTCATTGGCCTAAGTCAAAAAGTTTAAATTGACAAAATCTTGAAAAGATTCCGTATGGAAAATTTCAAGAAGGAAAATGTGTCAATAAAAGTGTTGTGCAATTTAGCAAGTTACAATTTGTCACAACACACAAAGACATAAAATGCATGAAGAATGTTTCCTATGAATCAGTCATAGATTGCATCATGTATGTTATGGCTTGCAGACTGGATGTCGAGTATGCTCTAAGAATGACAAGTCATCATTAGACTTCATCTAGTCCTAATTATTGGACTACAGACAAGAATATTCTTAAGTACCTAAAAAGGACCAAGAATAAGTTTCTTGTCTATGGTGGTCAAAGACAGCTCATTGTAGAAGACTACACTGATGCTAGTTTTATAACTGATCCAGATGATCAATCTGAATACGTCCTTCTTCTGATTGGTGGTAAAGTGAGTTATCATAGTTGGAAGTAATCAACTATGACAAACTCAATCACCTCAGCGGAAGTCATGGCGGCCGCAGAGGCAAGCAAAGAAGAATGGATAAAGAAGTATCCTAAGAAACTTAGTGTTGTCTTATCTTGTGAAAGATCCTTGGAGTTGTTTTGCTACAATAGTACATCTATTATGAAAATCAAGGAGCCAATATCACATCATAAGACAAAGTACATGATAGAGAGTACTTCGTGACTCGAGACTTTATAGACAAAGACAAAATTATATTAATATGGGTAGACACAAACAGCAACATAACTGATTCCTTGAAAACGCTTTTATCGTAAGCCAAGAACGAAATTCATTTCGAGTCCATGATTCTACAAGATCATGGAGAATGGCTTGAAAACTAAATTGAAAGGGTTCTCTCTTTTTAGAGTTTATGCATATAAGAAACTTTAAAAACAAGTGGGAGACTGAAGGTTGTGTGTTTTGAAAGTTATCTTTTTTATAACGAACTTATGAATTGTTTATGATTTTAAATGTTATTATACATTTATGTTCCTTGAGATTGATATGTTATATCTTTAGAAGCGTTCAAGAAGATGCTCATGGTCTTGAACCATAGAACTCTTTAGATGAAAACATATAATCCTAAATATGCTCACAATCGTGGTAATTAAAGGGAACATTATTTACCATGAAGATTGTCATGTCAATTGAAAATACATTGTAGTTCTATAAATGTTGATAAGTGCTTATCATTCAATGACATGAGTATATAAAATGGTGATTCTTTATATACTGAACATGACCTAACTAGATGGAGCATTATATGGATTGGTTTTGTGTCATTAATGTTTCCAATGTGTCTTTGAATCTTATATATGAGACATGTAGGTTTTTCACATGAGAAGTATATAATGTGATTACTATTAAAGTCCATTCAAATGATTGGAATGATATAGTAATTCTTTATGTACAACTTGTGCGGGAGAAATTTATATGTCAACATTATTATTGTCCCTCAATTATTTGAGTTATGATATTACTGGGCCTCTTGGTAAAGTGAAATTGTATTGCATGCAATATAACTGATGTAGTTATACTTATAATTCACTTGAGAGACCAAGAAAATAATATAATGGGAATAAGAAGAGAGTAATCATAGCCATTTGTGTAAATAATTAACACAAGTGTTGCCCTAGGGCTTGGCTATATAAAGGGGTATGTTTGAGATGAAAAATTACTTTTTCTCTCTCTTGCTACAATGGAATGAATAGTAATCTGTGAATAGTAATCCGTGAATAGTAACCCTCCTTTTCCCTCTCTTGTGTGTAGAAAGAAAAAAAAACTACATTGTTCTTCTTTCCCTTCTCTTGCAAGGTTTAGCCACCAAATGAAATAGCTTGTTCATTGAAGATTGAAGATCTAGGTGATTGGATCTAAGCTCTAACCTCTACATCCATCTATCTAAGGATGCTTTAGGTTGTTGTTTAGGTTCAAGGTGAACCAAGAGACAAGATTGCTTCCATGGCCGAAGAAGGAAGACGACGATTTTCAAGAGACCTAGAAGAGGAATCGACTCCTCTCTACAAAGAGATTTGACAATCTCTTTAGGTATAACCTTTTATCCACTCTTGTGCAAGAAATAAATGTATTATTTTCTGTTTTGTTGATGCACAAGAGGTGTTTGATGAAATGTCTTAGTATAATCTTGCTTGCAATTATTATATAAATAAGATCCTTTGTGTATTGAGTTAAATAGAGGCAAAAATTTTAATTTTCGTCCTCTTGAACTTACACATGAAATCCCAACAATGGATAGTCAAGAGGATATATATTTGTTCGTCTCATTTCATATGAGATTAGTGATAACTCTAGCCCCTTGATGCAGCGGTAATTGTTATGCATGAATTTGTGATAATTGAGTGATCATAAATAATAATTATGCACTTAGGATGAAGAAAATAATTAATTGGGTGATGTATAACTTCTCTCCTCTGACGCATAATGTTGCGGTTAAAGAAAAAACTAATACGTGTGCCTTAAAGTTTTTTTAATTGACCTGGCGCAGGAGTAAAAGGAGATCTCTATGTCGCATTCATATATAAGAATTTCTTAAAACTCTTGACAGAAGCTGTCAAGTTGAATTATATATTCATATATAAGAATAATCTTTTATCTTTTAGCCCTCTCTCTTTACACATTAGTTAGAGAACAAGTGAAAATAAAATAAAATTCAATTCAAATAAAAATTGAATTTTGTATTCTTCTCATGTGTTGAGATAAAAAGGAATTCAAAATTCTTGTTCACAGTAAAGTCTAGTAATCTCGCTTCGACTCGTCAAAAAGCGCACATGGTAGAGGCTCGCTTGGAAAGCTTTCGTGAGACGAGACGAGAACTGACGTCCTTGCAGTTGATTCGTGAAGATGTGAGCGACTGCTACACAAAGGAAGTCGCCGCGCTTGGTTACGATACCAAGTAAGGTAATAAATTTACAAATTTGTAGTTAGATTCAAATTTTATACACGTGATCATTGAGATTTAAATTGGATTACACGAAAAAGTTAAAATTATGCATCTCATGCACGTAATAAAATCCTATAGTGGTATCAGAGCCATGTGTATTTAAAATTGTTTCTAACTTTTTGTTAATGGGATTAACAAGATAAAATTGTGAATTTTGAAAATCTGAAATTTTATTTGATTGAATCCGTAAGAAGATGATAGACAAAAGATAATTGCTTCATTAAGAACTAAATTTTTAATGGAATTAATTCAATTCATAATTATTCAGTTTTAATAAAAAATCGATTATGAATAGTAAACGTGAACAGTAGTCGTGAATAGTAATATTTTTTAACTGCATTGATTAAAGAAGCATTGGCATTTGTTTAGTTGTTAAATTAATGAGATTAATTTAATACAAGTTATTTTAAATCAAATTATGTGATAACTTGATTTAAAATACCAAGGAACCATGTGGATTAAATTCATGTTGTATGAATTGCATGGGTGTCATGTGTGTTGCATGACACAAAATATATATTATACTAACTTTGTTTTGCTGGAAGTTGAGTAGTATGAAAAAATTTCAATGCCTTGTGTGATGTATTGAATGTTATGTGATTGATGTGCGTAACGCGGTCTAAGGTGCCCCATTGATTTATTTATTTATTTTATGTAATTAATATTGGCAAATTGTTAAAGCTAATTTGATGTATTTATTTGGGGCTTGCTTGTCTAATTAGGATTTAGAATATTTATGTCGTAGCATTAATTTTATTAGGATAGATTTGGGTAGAATGAATATTTATCTATTTGGGCATGTGATATTTTCCATGGCGCGAAGATGCATGTCAATATGTCATATTACTCCACGTCTGATTGCATAGAAAGTGATTATTTGCTATAATATTATTGCTATTATGTGATTTGAATTGTTAGTTGTGAGTCTAGTAAAATACACAAGTAAGTCCCTATAAAAATACAATGTTTACTAATGTAATTGTTAGTGTTGATAAAAATTTCCAGCATATCCTAATGTAATTTCATACTGTCTAGTTAAGCAAATCTCATATCATAATCCTATATGTTTAGATATGGGTGTTAACTCTCACAATAATTCAAATATATTCAGATTTGAGAAATATTGGCTTTCTCAACCTAACTTTGATACGAAAATAATAGAATGATGGTCACTATATAAACTAGGATATAATAAGGCTAAGGATTGGAAATACAAAATGGAGAAAATGAGAAAGAAATTAAGGGGATGGAGTGCTAACCTAAAAAAAGATATTAATAATAAGAAATCTCAAATTATTCATATATTAGATGAATTTGAAAAAATCTCAGAAATTAGAGAATTATTAGATGAAGAGGTGAATGATTATTATGATACTAAAAAGAAACTATTAGATATTCACCATAATGAAACTATTTACTGGGCACAAAGGGCCAAACATAAATGGATTAAAGAAGGAGATGCAAATACTAAATTCTTTCACAACATTGCATCCCAAATAGGAAGAATAATATAATTACTTCATTAAGTATAAATAATATTGAAGTACAAGATGAAAAAATCATTATTGAACACGCATTCTCATATTATAAAAACCTTCTGGGTTCAACCAATGAAACTTGGGCCAATTTCATAGATGATCTATGGGAAGAAAATGATAAAGTCACCCCTGAGGAAAACGATAATATTATAACACAGTTCATTTTAGATGAAATAAGAAATGCAGTATTCCAAATGGGGGCTGATAAAGCCCTTAGTCCAGATGGTTTTCCAATGTTATTTTATCAACACTATTGAGAACTTGTGAAATATGACATATTGCAAATGTTTCAAGATTTTTATAATGAAAATTTAGATATAGCTTGCTTAAATAGAGCTATTATATGCTTAACTCCAAAAATACAAGTGGCATATGTCCTGAACCAATATAGACCAATTAGTTTAATTAATTGCATTTATAAAATATTCACAAAAGTATTAACTAACAGATTGTGGCCAATACTAAAAAGATTAATTAGTCCTACTCAAACTACTTTTTTAAAAGGAAAATATATACTAGAAGGAGTAGTTACAGCTCATGAAATTTTGCATCATGTATATAAACATAAAGAACAAGGTATACACTTAAACATAGATTATGAAAATGCTTTTGATAATATTAATTGGGAATATATAATAAAAACATTACAGCAAAGAGGATTCAACACTAAATGAATTACTTGGATTAAAATGTTATTATATAATAGTTATAGTGCAGTTATCATAAATGGTAAAATTGGTCCATACTTTGAATGTAAAAAAGGACTCAAACAAGGTGATCCAATATCACCTTATCTATATAAACTAGCGGCTGAAGGGTTAAATAAAATATTAATACAAGGAGTTAAGCATAATCATTTTGAAGGTCTTGGACCTCAATTACTCAATGGGAAAAAAATAATAAATCTTCAATATGCTGATGATACAATATTATTTCTAAAAGCAGATGATATAGAATTAGAGAAACTTAAATGGTCATTACAATTATTTGAAGAAATATCTAGATTAAAAATTAATTATAATAAAACTGAACTGATACCATTAAATCTACCAGAACACATAGCTGCCCGTTATGCAAACATGATAGGATGTAAATTAGACAAATTACCTATAACATACTTAGGTTTGCATCTACATTGGAAAATGACCTCCAAAAATGATTGGCAGAAAATTATTGATAAAGTACAAAGTAAATGTGGCAAGGCAAAATGCTTTCAATGGGGGTAGAATAATTTTAATTAACTCAGTCTTATCAGCTATTCATTTATACTATATAGCCTTAAATAAAATACCAAACTGGGTAATTACTAAACTAGATAGAATTAGAAAACAATTCCTTTGGGCGGGATCAAATATATTAGGAAAAAAGAAATATGCTTTAGTTAAATGGTCTAAAATTTGTAGATCTAAAGAAAATGGGGGTTGGAGTATCTCAGACATCAAACAAGTGAATATAGCTCTCCTTTGTAAATGGAGTTGGCTTTTTCTCTACAAAGATCATGTTGGTTTGTGGAAAGAAATAATACAAGTGAAATACAATAAATTCACCATTGAAGCATCCTCTTTTTGGAAGGATGTTAGTCAGGAATATAAATTTTTACAAATATCATGCTCTCATATTGTAGGAAATGAGCAACATATACTATTTTGGCATGATTTATGGTACAATAATTGTCCCATGAAACTAATATATCCACTAGTTTATCAAAAGGTTAAAAAAAGATAATGTAACTTTAGCACAAGTATGGAATAATGGAGACATCAAACTTTTCTTAACTAGAGGTGTAAGCAAGGATATGAGAATTAAAAAAACTCCCTAATATCCCTATTGCAAAATATAATTTTAGCAATATGGATGATACAGTTAGTTGGAACTTAGAAACAAATGGACTGTATTCTATAAAATCAATGTACAATTTCTTAAATTTTGGAGGACTCCAAATCAATATTAACAAAACTGTATGGCAGCTCAAAATTCCATTAAAAATTAAACTGCTAACATGGCTTGCACTGAATAATTTTGTTAACTAGAGAAAATCTATCTTACAGAGGTTGGATAGGTAACACAAATTGTGTATTTTGTAATAATCTAGAAACAGTAGATCATTTATTTATACATTGCTACATCAATATACAATTTTGGAGCATAATAAATTTATACTTATCTGATATTGGTTTTGAAGTGTTTAATTTAGGCTCACTAGAAGAATTATGGTATAGCATTTTGCAATTTAACAATAAAGACTTACAAAAATGGAGATCTTTGTTAGCAACTTTCCTATAGATTATATGGAATGAGAGAAACGATATAATTTTTAATAATACAACAGGTATACAACCAAATGCCCTATACAGAAATGTTCTCAGCCTGCATAATGCTTAGATGGGTACATACAATAATTTCAGTCAATTATTTCAATAACAAAAACAAAAGTAAAATATGTCGATGATGCACCATTCAACTCATCGGGTGAAACAGAGAAGGAACAAGAGGACTCTGATGAAGATTTACTAGATGAAGCATAATTGGGTGAGTCATCAGTTTGGGTAGATGATTTTGTGGGAAGTATAAAAAATTTTGATAGTTAACTTTGGCCAAGCATATGTTAGATTTAAAACAAAGTATTGGCAAAGTTCTTTAGTGATCTGTAGCTAAATGTTTTACTATGCTTTTGAACTTGTACAATTCTCTTGTATCTATTGACTGGACTTGTTTTTGCTTTCAGTTTTTGAAAGCTGGTATCTCATCTTGAAGTTTACTTTAATCAAAATCCAAAAAAAAAAACAACAACTCTCATTATCTTTTCCTAACATACATCCCGTACGAATGCCCTCTGCATTGTAACTTGTAAGAAACCCTTCTTTTGGTGATTATTTGTTCCATTGAACGCATGGCATGCATTGACCGATGACCAGTGATATTTTTAATTATTTTATATGATGGAGTTGAATTACGCCCTTCCAGCTAAACTAAATTGCTCGTATAATGACCTCATATAGCAGTAAGAGCATCTTCATCTCTGAAATTTTAAGAGTTTCTAATCTGACGTGACAGTTTCTAAATGAATTTTAGAGATGTAGATGAGTTTCTTATTTACTTCGTGACAATGCAGTACTACAGCTACAATTTGGCAATTTGGCAATCTGACGTGACAATTTGGCAACTGGTGACAATATGAAATTACTTCGTGATCAAAATATCAAGAATTGAGAAACAGTATTACAGCTACAAGAACAAGAGATGTCACAAGAATTGTATGTACTATGTAGTACCACATCCACATTCACTGCATCTGCAGCATGAGAAGACAAAATTCATTGCTTCTACACCTCTTACATGTGTTTGATTTGGCTTTCAGGATTTCCTCAACTGATTTTAGGGATACACAAGCCCTTATCTTTTTTGTTTGTACATTAAAGTCATAAACAAAACATGTTGGAATTGCTTGGCTTTATAGAAATTAATAGATTCAAATGGTAGGTCCAACTTCACATCACTAATAAAACATATCTGCTCTCCAGTTATCTATACAATTCCAACTAGGAGCTACTATCTCGTGACATCATATCTAATGAACGGTTTCATCGAGGCCTTTTCGTAATTGCTTTTTTGATGTCATCGCAACATCAAAATTTGTGGAACGTAAAACTCAAATCAGAAATGTAAAAAGTATACTGGGTTTTAAAAGTGATTTCACAATCCTGCTTGTTGTCTGATCAAATGTGTCTCAGTGACGCAACCGCATGAGGACCAGCACAGTGTGGACACTACATCTAACACATAGCAGCATCAGATCAAGTGACATTATGGCTGATTGAAATGATTTTAATCAATACACCAGTGTTATTTTCTTATTTTCTACACACAAAAAATCATATCTCTGCTGTTTTAAGTGAACACAAGGACATAAAGATACTTCAAAAATGTTGGGAGTCTAGTTACTTGATGAATGTAGAACATGATTTATACCATGGTAATAAATTGAAGAAGCTTAAATTGTTGTGCATATGTGAGTTACTGCAGCATAATTAACTAAGAATGTCCAAATTGGGCATAAGAGACATGTAAAACCGTACTTAAACCTACTTATTTGAAAAACTAGCAAATATTGACTAATATTTCTTGCAAGTTTGATCCAGATATCCATACAAGACCTTGAGAAAACAGAAATTACATATAAGCAAGAAGAGTATCAGAACAGAAATCTAACCAACTGAAACTCGATTCAACTCCTTCCTCAATCCTTTTAGATTAACTTGAAAGGGAGAGGCCAAGGGGTAGACCTCGGCACCTCCACACGATCTTTGATGCGCTCAATCTTTTTATCCTTCTTCGGCCTGGCATTTCCAAACGACCCCTTGAACCGCTTCCCTCTCTTCGTTTTCTTGTCGCCTCTCCCGCACGTCACAATCTCCCCCGTTGCACCGAGAGTAGAAGAAGAACAAGGAGAAGGAGAATGAGAGGCGCTGGAAGTGGAGAATAGCCGTAGCATCGATCGGTGCGCTAGCCACCGCATCGCCATGGCCGGATCAGATCAGCTCCGCCGCTTCTCTCCGATCACTAGGGTTCTGAACTCTCTCTATCTCTCTCTCCCACACACGACACAACTGAAAGAGGTGGGTGGGACCCAAACGCCAGAGATTTGTTTGTTTACTACTGGAGGATAGGCCTGGCCCAAAAGAAATTTAGTTTTTATAAGGCTTTTATATGGGCTCGGAATATTATTCATGCTTTGGATATACTGTGTTCCTTTTGACTTCGGATTGTAAGATCTGGATCAATGATTCAATGTACGTAAATGAATAATCAATTTGTCTTGAATTATGAATACATTACCATTTACCAATAATGCAGATTCTATGTAACAATTGGTCAAGTATAAGTTTTATTTCACTGAATTCAGTCGGTAGTTCCATTTTTTTATCACAGTGAAACTGGAAAAGCTTTGGATGAATTACTTTCGAACTTCTTTGAAGCTCACACCTGAACTAAATATACAATCTGACACGGACACGTGCTTAATTCTAACGAAGAAATGAGTGTCATGTACCTGCACCTGCTAGGTATACAGGGATGGATTTACATCAATAGAATATTTCGTAATACGAAATAATCATTCAATAATTTAAATTATATTGAAACTGTGCGTTCGAACTTTCATATAATGTGAATTATTAGATTGCTATTATGTATTACAGGTATATGGATTCCACGGGGATCCGTAGTAAATATACTGCTTTTGGATTCCCTTTTGAGTCGGGTATGTGAACGGTAGGTAGAGATCCGGTGGTTAGTAGGCATGCTCACGCTACTCTTGTTGAGAAAGCTACTTCGGCTTTCATTAAATCATTAAATGGTACACACTAGGTTCCCTACTTAGCTGGGAATTATCTTGCTTTCTGTCCTTTGATCCATAATTACTGGCAATGCACACGCTTTTAAAAAACTTCGTTTAAACATCGTTTAAACTTTGACGTTAAGTATAAACACTCAGTGTTAAACCGTTTAATTGGTCATTTAATTTCATTTAAATCATTTAACACATGAAATTATTTCAAAGCCGTGAAACGTTTTTTAAAAGCTTGATAATGCAACAGCTTTGATAAATACTAATTAGTTGGTCAAAGATGCTTGAGGTAGGTCCATGTATTCATTAGACCTTGCCAAAAAGAGAACGTTGAAAAAACACTTTAGCATCATCATTCATCATCCTTTTGCCAAATTGCAATTTTTTCCCCTTTCAAAATTTGTTTTCACAAGGACCGTTTCCTAATCTAGAAATGTCTACAACATTGCTAAACATAATTCCTATTAAAAACTGAAAAAACAGAGCCACCCAAGCTCACCTTTATTGTTTGACATGTATACTTACAGGAGTCCGTATCTGCTGTTATTCTTGGGGATAACAAGACCCTGTTATCCACTGATCAGACCGCCCAGATTTCCACGCAGATGAACGGACGGCTCAGATGGACTGCACGGGACCCGATATATTACATATTTTAACCGTTAGATTAAAAATAAACGGTCAGATCTAAGAATAACAGGACCATGTTATCCCCAGAATAACAGCAGATATGATTCCATACTTACAGGGCACAATACTTGTTCATTCTGTGGTTTGGTTAATAATCCAAAAATTTACACTCATTTCTATAGAACACAGTAAAAGATAAAAAAAATCAATCAAGCTACAAATATACACTTTCTCCAGAGCCACCAAGCACCAATCAGTTCTCAAATTCAATCAAAGCTCCCTCCCATAAAGCTAAAAGAAAGTCGGCTTACACGTGGGGGTGTCACAGAAAAGCTCAACTCAACCATCTGTTTCAATGCCTGACCCGGCTCCGATAGCCCGATAAGATCCGCAACTAGAGATGCACTCTCTCTGACATGTTCCATGTCAGTTTTAGTCCATATCAGACGTGCTAGTTGCCAACGTCTCTGCTTTGAGCTCAGTACTATGTCCCATTTTGTGTAGACATTTTCCCTTTCCTGTGTGTTTAACTTCTTCAGCATTTGCCTATACAACATCTCTCTTTCTCGCTTTAGGGTCTTCACACTGCCATTTTTGCATATTGCAAGAAAAAAAAACATTTTTTTAGTACCTAGGGCAAATCTGCTGTGTATGCTTGTCACTTCTTAATGATTGTACTAGAATGCCCAACTAGCCGTAAATTGGTAAATTTTCCTCAATAAGGGTATTCCCATTTTATACAAATGTGGGGATAGAAGAACAATAGTAGCAATTTGTTATAAAAATGATCAACATTTTGCATATTTTAAATATGACGAAAATGAGAAAGGAAGCCAATTTCTGCATCATTATAATTAAGAGCCAATGGATCTAGCATACTTCCAGTCTTGCCGGAATAAATACAAAACAACAGTATCAATATTTTTACCAAGTGAACTGAAAATGTATAATAATTATTAACTACCTTGACGTGACAAAGTTGTTACCACCAGCAGATAAGTTATTCTTCAGAAAAGACAACCTTCTGAGCTCGACTTCCATATAGATGGCATCAGCAGGGTCGCCATTGAAGAGAAGGAAGAAATGGGTGCGGTGCACGATTGACACATTGCAGACGTGCCACAGCTCAATTATCTCTTGTTGCTTCTTCTCGAACTCCAAAGGCCATCGTGATGGCGACCCTGCAATAGGGCCCAGTGCTGTCGGGTCAAATCCTGAAGTTCCCTTTGTCACATTGTTCATCGCTGACATATCCTCACTCATGGCTCGTCTTGTTTGCTGAAAAAATAAAAGAATTTCGCCTAGAGTTTAAGGCAACTATTAATAATAACAAAGATTTCCATAAATTTTGTTCCAGCTCCTAAATGTAAATGCTGAGTTAATTTTTTTTTTTTTGAGGTAACTGAGTTAAATTATTATTCTGAGGGTTCATGTATTTTGGTAAAGCCATATGCATTTGAAGCTATATCTGTATGTATTCAAAGAATGGGGCTTAATATCACAACAAATTTATGAAAGTCAATTAGCACAAAACTGTAATCCAACCCTCTTAGTCACCTAAGATCACCAGCTACCAGCTGAATGAACTCTCAGATCAGACCTTGTAAAGTTTAATCTATGTATATTTTGTAGGAAAGTAAACCTAGTAAGAGACTAATACAGCTCTTGTAAACAAGACTCATACAGCTCCTGTGTCTCTCTCTATATATATGTATATATAGTATATCTGTACATGCGTGTGTATATACACCAAATTTTCTGGCAGCACAAGTCAATTTCATAACAGAAATGCTTCTCATATATAAAAGGCTCAGAAAGAAAGGGGAGGAAGGGAGAGAGGGAGTGCATACGTCAATTCGCTTTCCGGACTGTCCTTGAGCAACCTGTTTCTCTCCTTCAACCTCATCAGCTGCAAATATTCTCTCAGAACCATGTGATTTAACAGTTGAGAGCCGGTCTTGCAAGTTCTCACTATTCTGTGTATAAAGGCTCCTAACCCTCTCTGGTCGCACCTCAGAGTCCTTGTACAATGTATCAGGTGGGGTCATTTTATCTTGATTCTGAAAATCATCAATCAGGTATGCTGATGCCAGCATCAGTCCAGCACGGCAACTCCTGCTTTTAGTCAGGCCTCCTGATGATGACGTAAACAAAGGAGTCACTTCAGCACTCATCTTGGCAAATCTGGCCATAGCCTTGTCAGTTGCATTGATTTTCTCATGGTCAATATTTTCTGGCAACTCCTGGTCTTTTGAGACTTTGATATTTGATTCGGGTATACTGAAGCTGTCTACTTTCTTTACAACGCTCTTCACAACTTCTTGGTCCACCTCACATGGCAACTCCAGGTCCACAGACGCTTGATTGCCTCTCTTGGCAAAACTCAAACTTCTTTGTCCCATCTCATGCTGCAAATCAACGCCGGACTTAGAATGCACCAAACGCAGATCCGGTTCAGCAAAATCATCGTCTATTCTCTTTGAAAAGATCAAGTTCTGATGATCCGCACCATCATGCAGGTCTGAGACAATGGGGGAGATAAGCAGTGGCTCTGGTGCAGCAAAAATGTCAACCACTTTAGTTGTACTCACACTCTTGAGTTCATGTACTGGTAACTCAGAGCCATCAGAGCTAGAGACTTCATTGTGCTCCAGCTTGTCAGCATCAGTAAGTGGCAGCAAATTATCAGTATCCTCAGGTAACAAAATGCTCAAATTATCGCTTTGGGTCCTGCTTACTAAATTGTTGATCTCGACACATTGCACCTCTTTACAATGTTCTTCATACAACTGCAAAAGAGGTTCGGAACCTCGATCAGGGGATTGATGAAAACCTGAATTGTACGTGCCTGGGCTGCTAGGCCGGCGGCTGTGGTGGCCCTCAAGGTTGCTGTCTGCTAAATGTTGTGTTTCAGAGAGTGTGAAACCATTTTCGAGGTCCTGGAGTGGTGCAAACGTGTCAGAATTGGAGAAGACCTCTGACGAGGGGCTAAGTGCATCGGTCCCAGATGTGCGGCTCAATTCATCCTGGAAAGACAGGAGGAAAAAAACAATAACTTTTACCCCTATTCTCATTAAAAGAAGTTGGATATTACTTGATATAACGATAAAGTTAATGAAAAAGAGAAACTGGGGGTGGACAAGAAATCAACAGCTGCATACCCATTGCCTAGAAGAAGGCTCGTCTTTGGCACTTTGGAGCAAGTCATCAAGCCGAGATTGAGCATGATCTCTTTCTAGCATGAGTTCTCTCAAGTCATTCTCCAGCTGAGAAAATAAACCAAAGAAAGCATATTTATCAAGAAAAACCAATTTTATTTTGTATTCATGCAATTAACAAAAGACCAAAAGATCTTGCTGACCGCTTAAAATGTAGCGTACCTTTCTAATCTTAGCATCTTTCTCCTTTAGTGTCTCAGCATGTGAAGTACAGCTTAACAACCCAGACCCTGTGTACTTGAGCTCAGTCTCCAACCTATATCCAAAAGATATACCACAAAGAAACACTTGGTAAGGCAATTGGAGCAGAAAAAAAAATAACTTCACTCACCTAAGATTAACCCTTGCTACAAACAAAATTAAACTAACTTGCTGAGTTCACGCTGGAGGTGCCTGATAAGGGCCTTGTCAGACATAACAAGATTGACACGAGCATTGGTCACAACTTCTTTGGCACAGCTGGCAAAGAGCAGCGTGTTGCGAGACTGTTCCACGTGGGTGTGTGCTGGGCTCATTGTACATATTATGGCTGTTCTTGCATTTCCACCCAGTGCCGACTGAAGTATCCTTGTCAACTTGGAGTCTCTGTAAGGGACATGTCCATTCTTCCCTCCCTTACTGCATTACACAGCAATTTGTACCTTTATTGTCTGTTACATACTATTGTTTCGAGTATACATTTAATCAAGTATAAGCATTTTACCTAGAAGACCTTTTTCATAATGTAGTACTTACATTTAGCTCTTTTTACTAACATCAAGAATTAAATGACCAATTGACCATAGTGATGACCGTACTATAATTGTATAAATAAATATAGAAAATATTTAGGGCACTAAACATTAAATTCTTTCACCTTAACTTGCGAATGACAGTACCCAAAGTAAGCAAGCTGCGGTTAATATGACAACCTTCTTTTAATCTCATACCAGCTGACATTGCCTGAGAGGCACGCTCACTCCCAGCCAAATCAACGAAGTTCTTCAATCCATGCAAATGAAAACCAAAATTATTTCAGCTACTAGAAGTGAAGACACAGAGTAAAATATGAGCTATATAGATTACAAATATTCATACCACGCAAGCAACAAGAGTACCCGAGCTATCTCTGCCTGAATACACCTTATTAGAGCTCTCAATAGTCTGTAAAACAACGAAATTCAAATGAAATCAACTTTAAATAATAAAGAAAAATGGGTGAACATGTACAATTGTGTTGAATTTGTTACTTTAGCAGAGAAGGAACAAACCAATCTGAGTATTTGATGGGATCTGGAGCTCAATTCATTTAAGTTGGTTTCTCCAATCTGCCTTTGGGCTGTAAAAATAATCCAAAAATGCAACTAAATAAAGAGTTACGCTATGTTACTTCCGTAATTACAGAGTTCTATCGTGCTTACGACCATATCCCGAATTTCAAAATTCAAAAGACTGACTTGAACTGTTCAAAATATTGTCCATACCAAAATCTACTTAGGGACCAAAAATTGTACCTTGGAATTTTTTTACTATTTTATTGGATAGGTAGAAAATTGGTTAAATTGGAGGTCTGTAAATCATCATATTGCTCAGTAAAAAAAAGGGGCAGCCCGGTGCACATAACTCCCACTTGTGCGGGGTCCGGAGAAGGGTCGGACCACTTTGGGGTCATTGTACGCAACATTTTCCTGCATTTCTACAAGAGGAGATTTCCACAACTCGAACATGTGACCTCCTGGTCACAAGGCGATAGCTTTACCGCTGCGCCAAAGCTCCCCTTCCATATTACTCAATAAAATAGTAAAAAAATCCAAAAGTAAAAAAATTGGTTTCAAGTAGATTTTAGTATGGACAACATTTTCAATAGTTCGGATCATCCATTTGCATTTTGAAATTTGAGATATGGTCGTAAGCACGATAGAGCTTTGTGCTTATGTAAGTACCATAGCCTAACTCCTAAATAAATATAGCCAGCTGATATGCAAAAGACTGTCATATTCAAAGTTCAAAGAATTTTTGTTACTACCTTCACACACAGAAAGCAACTCTCTCAAATGATCTTGATCTCGTAGTGTTTCCTCTATAAGCTTCTCCACGATGGTCCCTTTCTATAAGTATCTCAAGTAAAATAGATGATATCAAATTTAAACGCACTACTTTTTCTAAGATAAAGCTATACTATGAAGAAATTCATTTCCTGCATTTATTAAATAGATTAATTATACCTCTGGATCATCAAGAAGCCTAAGTGGAGTTGGATCTACACTTAACAGATCCCTCACTGCTTCATTGTATATTTCCATAGCAGAGAATTTGAGAGTAAACTCCCTGTCAGCTTGCTACATGAGTAAAAATGTAGAAAGAACGTAAATTACATTTGAGGGGAGAAATGTAAAAAGTTATACTTTGCCATAGTAAAACCGACACAAACCTTCTTAATATATTGATAGATGTCAGAGACACTATACGCAGTGATGCCAGTCATAGTATAGGTCTTGCCACTGCTTGTCTGGCCGTAAGCAAATATACTTGCTGAAACATAGAAAGTAAATGCAGAAAGATGGGTACAATATACATGTTAGTATAAAGATAATAGAGTAGCACAACATGTGATAATTTATTTTATTGTAAGTACATACAATTAATTCCTCTGACCACTGACAATGCAACTTCCTTGGCCCCCTCTTCATAAACCTGTTTTGTAGCAACATCCTTCCCAAATACTCTATCTGTATCAATAATGGGAACAAAAATAAAAATTATAATAATCAACCGAAGAGATTATTACAGTCAGAAAAAAAGTGTTATCTATCAAATTAATTTCTTCAGATTCTAAACCAAAAAGGAGGGGAATGCAATTTCTCCCATCCTTAAGTCTTCATAAAAAAAACCAAAAAAAAATAGAGAAAAAAGAGAATCTGTCACCGGTATTGTGCAAGTAATGAGTTGTTGCAGTGAAATTCAGGGTCTTCTTTTGTTACTTTGCTAAAACATTTTAGTTTTGCAAAAAGGTCAAATTACTGCACATGGAACTATAGTTAAGAGTAAATAAGATTTAAATGACAAAAAATAGCAAACGCATTTGTATTTTTTTTAAATCCCCAAAAAGAATAAAAGATGAGAGAGAGAGAAGGGAAATAGACAAAGAAAAACCAACAAAAGAAAGTAGTGCCGAAAACCAAAAATCAAATTTCAATTAAGAAAAAAGAAAAGCGCACCAATTACATAAACCGATCCCCACATTGTCAATTATACACCCTACCAATGCCACCAAAACCCCGCAATCACCCTCTCAACCACAATGCATCAAAATCATCAACAAAACTTCCAAGTTTCTTCATTCAAATTTGAACAAACTCACCGAATCTATAGGAAGTAGGAAAGAGCGCGCGCTCGCCTTGAGGCGGGTGCTTGAACACAATGGTGGTGTTGTTGACACAATCCCAGTCGCTAGCGTCGCCTTTCTCAATTTCCTTGGCATTCAACGGGCGCACCCGTACGGAAACGAGGATCCTCTCCTCCCTTCCGGCGACCGCCGCAGAGAGCTCGTCTTCTCCGGCCGCCGCGGCCCCCATCTAAATCTCCTTAAATCTCCTTCTCTCCTTTCCTCTGCTCTTCTTTTCTCTCTCTATATCTGATTATATTTCTGTCTGGTCTTGGAACGAAGAGCTGCTCTCTCTCTCTCCTTCTTTTACAGGTGGCAACACGGTTGAACTGGTATTAACTATTAACCAACAAAGAAACGAATTAATGATATATGCATATATGCCCCTTAATGCCATATCTATATGTTTGTATATTATACATGAATTATTAAATGAAATAACTGTTTACACATTTTTGTTTTTGTTACGGCGGTGATTGTATATCTGTATATGTACACCTTTTCTGTAGCTAAGCAATGGAAAGAAAAAGGTAGTTGGTAAACTGGCGCATTTCACATTTTCACGCTCGCTACGCCACTTCTTAATTTCTATAAGCAGCACCTGATTCTGACTACCAGTACAAAATTACATGAACTTCTAAAATATTAATCTTTCATATTTCACGTGGTGCTCGCTAAGTTTAGCCACTGAAAAATGGACCCCAGAGGCCAGAGCTCAATTTGGTAATGGGTGGGTCCCATAAATCATATATGATTAATCACATTATGTGACGGTTCGTACATGCCACAGAGGAATCTAAATTAGCATTAGCTGTCTTCAATTTGACCGTCTTACTCTTGTGACATTAAAAAAGAAACAAAAAAAAACTGTGACATTAAAAAGTTATAATAGTGAGAGGTGAGCGTTGAAGCTAGCGTAAAGTTTTGTTGCACGGGAAATATTTTCGCGACGGGACACCTGAAAGTGGCATTTTAGCTAACTTCTGTTCTCTTATAGGCCCCACTTGTCAGCGTCGCATTTAATGCTCCTTTGGTGATTGCTCTATCGCTACAGATATTGGAGCAACGGCAAACCTTGTATGGTTTATTTTTTCCAGAAAGAGAGAGAATAAAAAGGCAAGGCTTGGTTTTGCTTTTTCTAAAGAACCTTGCATTTAATATTCATATGGTCTAAATATACTTGTTTTTTTACCATAATAATTATAGATCCGTTTCTAAAACTTGAATGCATTAAAATATATAGAGAGATTAAAGTGTTTCACGAAGCACAAAAGTGTTTGTGCTTCACACTATATGTTCAATTTTAAAGTTAAAACGGCCTATTCAAATCATTGTCCATCATGATCTACATATTGCAATATGTTTGAAAATTGAATTTTACATTTTTTATTTTTGCTACTTTTTAAAGAAGTGAGAAATCACTCAATTGTTTGGTTCAGAAGTCGTTTGATCAGCAATTTTTTCAAGTCTCTAAAATTAGCAAATATATTAAAAGAATGTAAAATTCAATTTTCAAGAAAAATTTCAAAAAAAATTAATATGTAGATCATGTTCAACGATTGAAACGATCATAAACAAAGTTGTATAAATCATTTTTTTATTACATAAAAAAGTTGGTGCCCTGTGACTTTTGATCGACATCAAGAATTTATATGTTCATTGATGTATCCACTTCAACAGTAAAAAAATATTCATTGATGTTCTTAACTCAAAATATATTTAATTATCTTCAAATTATGAAGTATCACGCTCAATAAAATATTCATATTGAAACTATTGGGAAAATTAAATTTTGTGTTTTTATATTTCTAACTATATTTAAATATATTTTTAAAAACAATCATGAAAATGTCATTTTTAATATTAAACAAGATTATTTTAAAAAATAAAAAGAGCTAAACATCTAAAAAATCACGGAATTTGATTTTCTAAAAAATTCCAATACGAACAATTTATAGTGTATGATAAATTAAGATTTAAGATAATTAAGTATATTTTTAGTCAAGAGCATGGGTGGTCTCCGTGCTCCAAGAAGCACTGTAGATTTACTCGATTTCTTAATGTCAGTTTTTCCATTTTTTTTCATTATCATCGAAATACTACTAGAATATTGTAATAGTTTATTAACACCAAAAGAAAGAAATATAAATCTAGTTATTTTGTGTTGTTATTTAAATTTTGTATGTGTTTGTTATATAAAATGAAAACACAAAGATGTGAGATGGATATGTTTTAGTACCATAAGAGTGTTTGATAAAGAAAATAAATATCGATAAAACATTACTTTTAGTATATGCAAATTGAAGGCACGTTACATTTTTATAACTTAGTTGTAAATAAAACAGTGGATTATTAATCAAAATGAAAATATTTAATATTTTTTCTGAGAAAAAACAATATCCTTGGTAAGCAAATTGTTTTCCAAGCTTCACACGATATTAATAGATAACAGAAAATGAAAAAGAAGAATAAGTATTGGAATCATTTCACCAAAAAATCAGAAATCTCAAGGCTTATAAGATTGTGTTCTTTTCCCCTTTTTATTTATGAAAGATGAGGCTATGTTTATAGTACTAAAAAACTGCTATTAAACAGTGAAGTGGTTTCTCAAAAAAAAAAAAAAAACAGTGAAGTGATTTTAAAATTATAATTAGAACAGTGTGCACTTTTGGAGCATATAAAAAGCCCTTTTGTGTTATAAAAAGCCCTTTTGGAGCATAAGTAATATACTGTTTTAATTATAATAAATTAATAATAAATGATAAAGACGGCAGTTTAAAACCTACATTGTTGAATCCTATAGGAAACCAATTAAAATAAATGAATAGGAAAGGTACTATGACTTTGTATGATATCGACCCTAAACCATTGAAAAAAAACAATGAAATATCAATGAGAGCTACTAAATTAAAATTTATCAAACAAAATAGAAAATAATATTAGTACCTGATAATTGCATTAGGGGCCTGGAATAAAGCAGAGATGTAAAAGCGAAAAAAAAAATTGTGTAGGAGATCTCTAATGACCTCCTTAGGAGATCTCCTAATGGAGATTTTGATGAGTGCCTAAAAATAAAAATAAAAATAAACAAAATGATAAAAAAAAAAAAAAGGGGGAGCTTGGTTGGATACAATACAGGGAAGAGGAGACGATTGTTCTTTTTTTCCTTAAAAGAAAAAAAAATAAAACCGTTTCCTTTCCCACTTCTGAGGACCTCAACGCTCTCTTTTGTACCTTTTTTTCTCTTTCTAGGTGTGATGTATGCACAATAGTCCCTCTATTTATAGATATTTGGTAAGATAAAAATTAATAGGATGAATTTTCTAAAAATAAACAAGATTGTTAGCATGGTTAAATCATTGTTAGTTATTGTACGTGTTAAAGAGCAGTTTGTTTTGAATGATGACACATAGGAGATAAGATTTGCTCTGATGATTTTTTTAGAATTGATCACATGCAGATTTTGGATAGTTATATTCCAGTAATTATACTCAATAAAGTATTTGTACTTTGTAAATATTAAATAAAACATATCATAATTTGATCGTTATGACTTATGATTTTGTAATTTGTAATGGAATCATGAGAGCACACTCCAATAATCCAATGTTACTTATATTGTAATTTAAAGCATCTAGCCACTAAATTCTGCTGCATCTCATTTTATGTCTCAAATAAATTTCAACATTATTGCCAATTAATCATGGTACCTGAGACGTGTCATTGGCATTAATTAAGGGCTAGACACGACCAGTTTAACTAAACATAATACAAGTGTCAAGTGAGAACTCCAGTGTATTGGTAAACCAATAAAAATGAAATTTGATTTGTCTTTATATGGTCAAAAGTTCAGTAGATTTGCAAGACTAGGAAAAGGGAAGAATCTTCTGAGATATGACAGATTTTAGGCGTGCAATTTTGCGGAGCCAAATTCAGAATTATCATCATGAATTTTTTATTTTTCAAAAATTCAAAATGATGTATTTAAAAAATATCATATTATAAATATATTTAAAAAAATTTAATTGTATCATTAATTTTAAATTTTTTTCAGAAGTGCGATGTTTCAACGATTCAACTTCAACACCTCTCATAGCTTTTATTGAAAATTTGAGGACAACTTTTTTCACGAACAAAATTAATTTAATTGCAATATTATTGATTATAAAATTAACTTGAGTGTATAATTACTCGTGACAATCAACGATCATAACTAAATTATGCTTTTTTTTATCAATAGCAGCCTCACTCAAATTTGAGAATTGAGATGAGATAGCACGAGAAATCCCGTTGCATTATATACTCGCTTGCAACACAAATACAGAAATAATGATGAACAAATGTACAGCTACACAATTCAAGATGCAACTGCACTGCATTGGGTAAAAAGTTATGTAACGTTTTGTAACACTAGATTGTTAGACCCATCGGAGATTGTTTGAAGCTTCAAAACTTCTCTTGAATATTTCTTGCAAAAGTTCTCAAAAGACAAAGCCTTGTAAAATTCAAGAGTTGATTTGCAAATCAACAAATCTGACACATTGCTTGGTACAACACATTTTGAAGTGACATCTTACCTTAGAGAGAAAAAAGAATAGTGATAAGAATTAGCCCTTTCTCAAAATAAAAAAAAGATAAGAATTAGCCGCTAAGCATTGTTATAAAAAATCTGACATTAATTGCAAATCAAAATTTTGGGGAGAGATAATATAATTTTGATAGTAAGAGCGTCAATTCAACTTTATCTACTTTCGATTGATATTTTTAAATTGTTTTATTGAAATTAGAAAACTAAAATTGCATATATTTTTTTCAATTCGCAACGTGTATCAAATTAAGTAAATTTTAAGACATTTATTAATTCATCAAATATTTAAAATATCTAATGGTACAATCACATTTCAAAATAACTTAAGCGCTCTAACTTTAAAAATAAAAAACACATCGAACATTTACACTTTTAGTTTGATTAATTTTTAAAATAATAAGAAATCATATCATACATTTTTTCCAGTTAGAATGATAATTTTCAATATAGAAAATTATATTATAAAAAAATAGATGTAAGCTGAAATCACCTATATGTTTCACTAGGAGTTTTGACTATAATATGAATTTGAATTAACCATGCAGCCTGAAAAAAAAAAGATGTTGCAGTATACTCAATAGAATTGATCGTGATGGTTAGATTGTGATTTGCAAAACAATTAAAGTACGTAGGGTTGTTAAATTAGTTCATGAAAAATAATATCTTGGCATTTTGTACGGCTAATCCGTGTGGAAGATAATTTACTTATATAATTCCCTACCTACAAGTAAAACAAGACCTAATTTGAAGCATTCAATTTGTTATTTTTTTAAAAAAAAAAAAAGATGATTCATACTTTGTTGATTAAAAATATTAAACATCATGATTATTGCGATCTAAAAAATATTTAAACACTACACCAGAAAATTCAATTAAAGCCGGTTAAAAAATGCAATTAAAACCAGTTCTACAACGGAAATTAAAGAGGAGCGGTTCTAAATCATTAGAAAATTGGTTCTAAGATTACTAACAAATAAAGGATCTTAGAACCAATTGGTTAGTATCATCAATTTTTAAAATATAACTGTAGAAGCTATTTTTCCTTAGCAATTGGTTCTAAACGTATATTCAGAATCGCTTGTTAACTAATAACAGGTTCTAAACGTACCGTAGAATCGATTGTTTACTAGCAACCGATTCTAAACGTATATGTAGAACCGTTTGTTCACTACCAACAGGTTCTAAATGTATATTTTAGAAGCCGTCCGCACGTAGCAACCGGTTCTAAATTTATGAAAAATTTAAAAAAAAATCGATTTTTTATGCTGAAACATTCATATAACACATATACAATCAAAACACAAAATTAGTAAATTCATATAATTTTGCCTAACAAAAATATATATTACACAATCATATTACTAATCATCAACATAATAATTTTTGTACCAAAATAATATATACAACATCAAAATAATTTTGAAAGTTCAATGACGATTGAGAAGCATTGTCTTCTCAAATTTTAGGTTCTTGTATTGTGTTGTTACTCATAACTCTCTTTTTATTGTTGTTGTTTCGTGCTTTTTGTTGTTGTTGTTTCATGCTTTGTTTTGTGTATTTTTTCTCATTTGTTCTCTCTGTAATTGAAAAAATCACATTTATGTAATCGTCATATATATATATATATGAAATTTGAGTGGCTTGATCCCATCATTTACTCAAAAAAAATCTTTTATATTTGAGTTTTGCAGTCAATCAATGCCTTTAAAGTTCTTAAAAAACAGATGAACAGAGACATCAACTGTGAACAATTAAGCTTTTGAATTCTCCTCATCTATCAAATTTGTTAAGTCTCTTCATAGTATCTGTTAAAATAATTACCAAGATTAACACTCCTCAACAAATTCTATACCAACAGGGGACTACCGTCATAAATGCATGAATATAAAGAAAGACAAGTTGGTTTAGTGTCTTTTTCGCCATTTTATTATCATGCTCATTTTCATTTTTTTTTTCAAAACAACGAGGTAGGTACACTTGACACAAAACAATTAATGACAGTAGATCCGAAAGGTTTAGTTGCCTACAACATATCTCGGATTTATTTTTGTTTTTTATGTAACCTATGACCGTTAAAAATATATATACTTTTTTAAAAACCAAGTTCCTAAATATCAAGTCAAATCAGACTCCCAATTGTTTATGGTTTTTAAATTGTCTCATGCTGGCGTCCAAAGGCGGCATGCAAGCGGAGTTTACGCTATTGACATTTTCAGTTAATTAATATATATATATATATATATATATATATATATATCACATATAATGTTTCCTTCAGAAAGGAAAATAAATATTCAGAAATTGGCAATATGATAAATTTCCGATCCAATATATATACATATATGTTGAGAAAGAGGAGAATGCTACGGTGCATTACGAAGTTCAAATTATTTTTGACATCACGCTTAAATTTTAAATTTTAAAATTCAAACGGTCGATTCAAACTGTTCAATGCGATCTATATATTGAGATCTTACTATAAACCAAAACTTTCATTTTTAGAAACCTTTTACTATTTTTTAGAGGGGTGCAAAATCAATCATATTGAATGATCCGGAAAATATTATACTAACAAATTTCATATCACTCCAAAAAATAGTAAAACAATTAAAAAGAATGAAAAATTTGTCTCTAGTGAGATTTCAATATGGATATCACATTAGACGGTTTGGATCTAGTTTCAAATTTTCTTATTTGAAATTTGAGTATGATGTCAAAACTAATTATGGCTTCGTAATGCATTATAACAATTCTCTCTCTCGTATCTTGAGATACAAAGTGCAAACTACCGATCAAGACTGTTGAAAATGTTCTTCATATTAACATCTATTTGGAGACTAAAATTTACATTTTTTGGATTTTTTTACTATTTTATTGGATAGGTAAAAAAATCATTAATCTAACGATTTACAGGCTTACATTTAACCAACTTTACACCAATTCAATAAAATAGTAAAATATTTTCAAAAAATGTAAAATTAAGTCTCCAAATTGATGTTTGTATGGAGAATATTTTCAACGATTTTGATTAGTTGTTTGCACTTTGTATCTCGAGATACGAGCCTAAAGTATATGTCTATTGGTACTTTATAAAGTATTTTATCATAACTATATATATATAATTATATATATAGTGAAGGGATCGGATGACAACAACTTTGGTGACATCAACTATAACAAGAATCATTTTTTTTTCATTTTCAAAGTTCAAATTGTTGATCCAAACCGTTGAACATGATCTCCATAATAAAATACTCTTGCAGATCAAATTTTACATTTTTTTGAATTTTTTTACTATTTATTAAGATGGCTGTAAAATTCAACGATTCAAGTAGCCTCTCTCTCTCTCTCTCTATATATATATATAGAGAGAGAGAGAGAGATGAATGCTATGGTGCATTACGTAGTCAATATTACTTTTGACATCACGCTCCAATTTTAAATTTTAAAATTCAAATGGTCGATTCAAACTGTTCAATGTAATCTCCATATTGGAATTTTACTGTACACCAATTTTTTTTACTATCTTTTAGAGGGGTGAAAAATCAGTCATATTGGATGGTTCGCTATATCAACAAATTTCACATCACTCTAAATTTTTTTTTTAAAAAAAGTTAGTCTTTATTGAGATTTCAATATAGAGATCACATTGGATGGTTTGGATCGATAGTTTCAAATTTTCTTATTTAAAATTTGAGTGTAATGTCAAAACTAATAATGACTCCGTAATGCACTAAAGCATTTTTTTTTCTCTCTTTATATATTGCAATGAATAAAGATATTATGTCCCCAACTCTGCCACCGGTCAATGTTCCAAAAATGAGGCCCCTAAAATCAAAAGCACGAGACATGCGTGGAACTCACGCATCAGTTTCAGCAGAGGAAAACTGAAAGATAGTGCTAGAGGCACTGTATCAACATTCTATTGCAATTTATAGGTCAAACAACTAGTTCTACATTATGCTTATTTAATTTTGAATGAAATTTTAATTATCAACTGCTTCTAGGTCATGGAATCTTACACCAACAAATGAGACCTAATTCGGATTGAATGAAGTTCGACTTTTTAGAGAGAAATAGATGAAATCTTTTTTTCTTCTAAGTTGATAAGGATCAAGTTTTATCTACTATTAGTGAGACCAAATGGCCAATGTAGAAAAAAGGAGGCCGCTTTAATATAGTTGATAATTAGAATGTATATTTCTAATTTCTTTATTTTTCTGCATTTTTTAAATTTGAATTGTTTATACATATTTGTAATGAAAAATATCGTTCGGTAATCGAGAACTTATTTATTGTTTAAAAAAGAGGGGAAATAAATTAAGAAATAGGACGTCGGGCCCAAAATTTCGAGGAAATTAGACATCCAAATTATGGGCCACGGAGAAATATTTGGGCTTATTATTCATTTCTGTAGCCCATAAGAAAATGTGTGACGCGGAGACACTTTTTGACGGGTACATAACATGGTAGCATTATCCATTATTAATATCCGTTATGTGCCCATTTTTTAATAATAAAAAGTAAATTAATTAATTATAAATAGACATAAAGAGTACTTTAGAAGTTGTACTTATTTTTTAACGTCGCAAGTCATCGTGTTGTAGATATTCGAGTCTGATTTGCGATCGAAAAATGTGCATCTCAAATTTGACACCATCTTCTATTTATGTCTTAATTAATTTCTATCGTAAACTCGACATTTACTATTATTTCTTAATTAGTAATTTCTATCGGAAACTCGACATTTACTACAGAGTATTTCGTGACAAACAAATTGCCTACGGGCTTCTATTTAAAAAAAAAAGAAAAAAGACAAACAAATCAGTACGATAGAAGGAAATGATTCGGCGCCACATGCTGCGTGCCTGCATCTCTCTCTTCTACTTTAAAATTATGTGGCTGAGAAAGCGAGAGACACGGCCTGTGCACCTTTACAAAACAAGAGTTGGTAGACCAAAATCCAAATATATAATTCTAAATCTAGTCTCTCAGTCTCGCCGGCGCTGTAACGCCACGTGTATCTACAGAAAAGGTCTTTAGACCTACCTCAGAATTTAATACATACACCGTAGAAAGTAGAAACAACTCAAGAATGTATTTTGTAGATGAACAATTAATTTTATGTTTTAAAAAAGTACAAACACTAAATAAGGCTTACAATTATATATCAATAAATCTTACTTAGATCATATAATTTATCTTCGTGATAATTTCACTCTTGTAGAATAATTTTATTTAATCCAACATGCAATTTTATAATTGAGTTCTTTTATAAATTTTCGTAAAAAATGAGTTTACGAACAAATTAAATTGATATACAACTTATAAAATAAAACCAAAATTTCCATAATAATTTTTCGCAATACAATAGGACAAATAAATTTCAATTTTTTTTGCAACCATTTCTTTAGTGGGATTTCATGCCCACAAATCCTATTCGGAGCCTTAAATTCCCGGTCTCCGGTTCATGCATTTAAAAACTTAGGGTGCGTTTGGATCATGTCATGGTTAGTGCAAAAATAGTGCTATTTAGATTGGTGGTTGAAATAGTGGTTATTTTTTGCTATCTAGGTTAGTGCAAAAATAGTGCTAATTTTGTGCTATATAGGTTAGTGAAAATATTATTTGGATTGCACATTTGGAGTAGTGATAGTGAGAATTAGTAAAATAATAAATTATTTTAGTTTTTTAACGATAATAATAATAATAAAATAATAAAATATTGATATCAATTTACAATATAATAATAATACAATAATAATAAATGATAATAATAACAAAATAATAATAATAAAATAATGATAATTACAATAATAATAATAAAAAAATAAAATAATGATAATTACAATAATAATAAAATAATGATAATTACAATAATAATAAAAATAATAATAATAATTATAATAATACTAATAAAATAATGACAATTAAAATAATAATAATAATAATAAAATAATAATAATGACAATTATAATAATAATAAAATAGTGATAATTACAATATAATAATAATGACAATTATAATAATACTAATAAAATAATAATGACAATACTAATAATAATAATAAAGTAATGACAATTAAAATAATAATAATAATAATAATAATACTGACAATTATAATAATAATAATAATTACAATAATAAAAATAAAAATAATAATACTAATAAAATAATAATGACAATAATAATAATAATAAAATAATGACAATAAAAAAAAATAATATAATAATAATTATAATTATAATAATAATAAAATAATGATAATTACAATAATAATAATAAAAATAATAATAATGACAATTATAATAATATTAATAAAATAATAATAATAATAATAAAATAATGAGAATTAAAATAATAATAATAATATCAAGATGATGATTACAATGTAATAAAATAATAATTTTGCTAACCATGACATCTGCTAATTTGCTAATCCTACCATTTTGTTGGATTAGCAAAATAGCACTAACCAACACTACTCATAACTTACTAAATCATGTTTGAATCACATTTTCGTGTGAATAGCAACATTTATCCATGATTAGTGCTATTTTTTGTGATCCAAATACACCTTAATGGTTTCTCACATAGTAAGCTCTCTGGAATGCACGCTGCTTCCGGCTCGAACCACGTCTGATGTCTCCCATCGAACGAGAGGTCCCACAAACTTTGGTTACGCGCTTTCAATCTTATCCTCCTCCTGCGCAACGGGTCATATTCAATCTCTTTACTGGTTCGTTATACGAATACTACACTTCAGATTCATAGAGAACTTCAGATGGGCCCTACCAACACCGCACCATCGGCCTCTATCCAACACAAGGCAACAACGAAACACGCATAGAGTTCTCAAAACCGTATTTGCATGTCTAAAAACGGCACGAAACGGCATGACAGGATAAGGAAACGACACGGTTAAGACACGACACGTGACAAGGCACGGTACTGTTTACGTGCCGTGTCTTAAGTGTGTCGTGCTTAGGTTTCTTACTGTAGGGAAGGGCACGACACGAAACGTTTACGAGAAAAAGGCACGACACGACACGGCACGACACGACACGACAACACGTCTAGACACGACACATTTAGACACGACACGACGACACGAGTAGACATGGGTAGACTCGTCCAAAAAAAATAATAATTGTCCATAAAATTTAAAGATTTTTTTCTAGATTTTTATGTTTTTGTAATTTTTTTTTCTATTTTTTTAGCTTTTTTATTATTCTTGGTACGAATAAGTCACGTCGTGCCGAAACAACACGGCACGAACAAACACGTCACGATTAGACAAGACACGGTTAAGATACAACACGTTTAGGCACGACGTGCCTAAATGTGCCGTGTCTTAACCATTCCGTTCCGATTCCTTCCAATTTTTGGCACGGCACGAAACGACACGATAAATATAATAAAATACTATTTGTATCGTGCCGTGTCAAATCATGTTTGAAACGAAACGACACGAATTTAGAACACTACAAGCATATATATTGTTAATATGTCGCCGTATATTCTTTCCCGAAAAGACCATGAAATAAGAAAATAGACTCTGTTACACCTTTTCTGTTCCAGTAATTCTGTTTATATCTCCTCTTTCAGTTTTTCTTCAAAACAATATCTCTCTCTCCTCGGCGCGCCGCCACCGCCACTTGTCACCGTCTTGTCACCGCCGCCTCTCCTCCCTCTTCTCTCTCGTTGTATTTGTACGAAACTTCTCCTTTCTCTCTTATTCTCCTATTAATTGCGGGTGTGGAAATGAGAGGGAAGCGAGAAGGATGAGGGAGAGAACTGAAGCGGGAATTTAAAGCGCGAGTAATTGGAAGTATGCCGTTGATATGCGATGTGTGCGAAAGTGCTCCAGCAATTCTCTTTTGCGCCGCTGACGAGGCTGCGTTGTGTCGACCGTGTGATGAAAAGGCACCTCCTTTCTCTCTGTCTTGTAGAATTGTTGTTAAATTTGAGGAAATTGCTAGAAATTGTTGTAGTATAGTGGTTCAATTGCTTCAGCAATAAACCCTAAACCGTGACAGATCTCTAGTCTCATCCAAAAGTGTTGATAATTGAGATGTTTAGTTCAGTATATTGGGGATTTTGGATTTGAGGTTTCTGTATAATTAATTAATTAATTAATTCTAGATGTTTACTTCACTATCTCATCTTAATTGAAATTTGCAATATGTGAAACTATGATTTAGATATGACAATGTTGAGAAAATTAACTTACCTCAATTAATCAAGGACTTTTTGCTAATGCAGGTGCATATGTGTAACAAACTTGCTAGTAGGCATGTCAGAGTAGGTCTTGCCCAACCCAATAAAGTGCTCCGCTGTGACATTTGTGAAAATGCCCCAGGTATCATTTGTTTCTAGAACTGACAATAATTGAATTTTTGTTTTATTCACTATTGAATGCTGTAATTGCAAATATGTATTGGGGCTGTGCACTACAGCTTTCTTCTATTGTGAGGTAGATGGCACATCACTTTGTCTACAATGCGACATGATTGTGCATGTTGGGGGCAAAAGAACTCACAGTAGATATCTTCTCCTAAGACAGAGAATTGAGGTAAGTTACAACAAAACAACAAAGCTTTTAGTCACAACAAGTTGGATAGGCTAGATAATGGCTGAAATTTTTCGTGCATTACTAAACTATCACAACCCTCCTTTTCCCGGCTTGCCACATTGATCTAGTATCAAAATGATCTTCAAATTTTGAAACTTTGTAAACAAATATCCATGATATTAAACAAAATACAAGTGTCAGATAAAGGACCTTCGAGTGATCAATTAGTGTTGACAATATCTGCCCTGAAGCTCTTAATATCACAGCAATTGTATTAACACCCCCGTTGCGATTGTATCCTGTTCTCAACAACCCCATTGCTATTAAGTTAATTCTACATATAAACATACATGACATTATTGACATGTGTATGTTGTAGCTTTTATTTGTTTTCATTTTGTCTCTTTTTTCTTCTTTTGAGATCGAAGGTGTCATTTTCTCTGAACTTTACAGCTGTCCTGATACTAATACCCCTAGGTTCATTTCAACAAAAAAATACCCTAGGCCTTGATCCTTTCTGTTATTTTTAGTGATTCCATGACCATATTAATCTGAAGAATGTAGAAATTACTTCTAGTTGTTGTACACTTTTACTCGTGAAATTATGAAGAGGATTCAAATGCCTTCATTTTTGTGTCTCTATTATGCCTTCAAAATCTACATCATTCATTTGATCGTAACTTGTTTAAAATTTAAATATTATTTATATTAATCAAAATTAAATATTTAAGAAAATGCAAAACGAAATTCTAGACCTACTTCGATTGCAGGTGACAGTGGCGTAGTCAGAAATTCATGTCAGGTGGGTCCATACAAGGGTTAGTGTTAAGCCCTTACATCTTTGCTTTTGTGAACGATGAGATCACAAAAGACATACAAGGAGATATCTCTTGGTGCATGTTCTTTGTGGACGATGTGGTCCTAATTGGCCCAAGTAAGATAGGGGTTGGTAGAAAATAGAGTTGTGGAAGAAGATTTTAGGATCAAAAGGTCTTTAAACTTAGTATGACTGAGATCGAGTATATGAAGTGCGAGTTCAGCGGCGTTAGATCAGAAGATGAATATGTCAATTTAAATGAACAAGTAGTGTCTAGAAGAAATATATATTAATATTTGGGGTCGATGCTATATAGTGATGATTAGATTGATGAAGATGTTAGCAATAAAATAAGAGTGAGTTGGATAAAATGACGACAAGCATCTGACATCTTATGCGACAAAAATGTCCCACAAAAGTTGAAAGGTAAGTTCTATAAAACGGCAATCAGACCTGCAATGTTATATGAAGCAAAATGTTAGACTACTAAAGGACAAAACATACTAAAGATGAGTGCAACAGAGATGCGTATGTTATGGTGGATATATGAGCATACAAGAAATGATCGCATTAGAAATGACGATATACGTGACAAGGTCGGAGTTGCACCGATTGAAGAGAAATTTGTTCAACATCGTTTGAGATGAGATGGGCATATCCAACAGAAGCCTTTTGATGCACCGATGTGTTGTGGAGTTTTAAGTCGTGTCGAAAATACGAGAAGAGGTAGGGTTCAACCGAAATTGACATGGGATGAAAGTAGTAAAAATGGACTTAAAGACATGAAATGTATCCAAAGAGTTGGCGTTAGATATGAGTGCATGGAAGTTAGCGATCCACGTATCAGATTTATGACAAACTAAAATTTAGAAGTAGTGATACAGTTGTACGATTTTAGTTCAAAATTAGCGACATAGGGCGTTAATCTAAATTTTAGATTTGTCGAATAGTTTATTATTATTATTGTTATTGTTATTATTATCATTATTATTAGCATTATTATTATTTCTACTACTATTTTTACTACTATTGTACTATTTATTATATTGTAAAAAGACTGTATACTATTTACATTGCATAATTTCATTGCAACTATTGTTCTATTCACTGAACAGTTTCCTGGTGATAAACCCGGGCAATTAGATGACTCATTGCTGCCACCAGTAGTTGAACCAAACCAGAACCGTCAGAACCAGAACCAGAACCCTAACCAGAACCAGAACCAGAACCAGAACCAGAACCCTAACCCAAACCTGGTTGCATCTGTTATACAAAGACAGAGCATGATGAACCACAACACTGCTAATACCACTGTGGCAATTGATGGAGAAGGAAATGAAAACGGGATCAGAAACAGAAATGATGGTGACCCTGCCAATATTGATTCAGAGATGATCGACCTCAACATGAGACCTGCTCGTACTGCTGGCCAAACCTCAAATACCCAGGTTTGCCTTTCTGTTTTATTGAATATGCTGATCTTCTTTCTTTCCTTCTTTTTGCTGTTTCCTTTTTGTGATTGTTTTGTACTATTGTTCTTGTTTGTATGTTCTTGATTAAAAGACTCAAGGAGCGGGCCTCATGAGCGGGGACTATAATGACTACTCAGGTGTGATGCCCACTTTCCAGGCTGATGGAAATAGTTGAGCCAGGTTCTTTGGAACTAAGATGGTTATACCTCTTTCAGCCAAATGTTTGTAAATTGTCAACTTTAGAGAAATTCAGAGTACTGTAGTGAGTATATTTAGTAATTCGTATTGCTTAGAGTTTAATACTTAAAACTTGATATTGAATACGTTGGCATTATGTAGGTGTTGCTGACCCACTGTTCGAGTTCATATTGCATAAGCTTGCAGTTATATTATGACAGAATTGTTTCACAGGTACTTCAGCATACTTGGCATCTCAAGATATGTATTGGGTTCAATTAGCATCTTGCAAACTTGTACTTTAAACCGACACTGTTTGCTTCCAGCTTGTTTACCCCTGACTGTTCTAGATCCAGTATGGCACTGGGACACTTATCTGTGACCGTGATCCTCACTGTCTGTTGGGACCTTGTGTCTGTCGCCTGCAAATGAAACTTATACCCTTGTTTAAGTTGAAAATTATGCCTGCTATAATTTGGTTTTCCTTTTAGTACCTAGTGACAACGGGTAACTGCCTATATTCAGATAAGAGTAATGGCAGGTGCCCACTACAAAATACCAGATCTGTTTAGTTATACCAGAAAGTTTTAGCTACATGCTGCTTGGGACTAAAGGCTTTGTTGTTGTTGTTGTTGTTTGCTGCTTGGCCTGGAGGCCTCATTTGCGCCTCGATAGCATGTGTGGAATGTTCATATTGGAAGGTCACTGAGTATGGAATCCAGTGTTCAGGGAAAATGCCATAAGCATATCATGTATGCAATGTTCATACTGGAAGCTCAATGAGCATGGGATCCAGTGGTCAGGGGAAATGCCATAAGCACTTTTACTCAACCCAACTGATGAGGATCCTTGTACAGTGCAGCGCAGCACAGCACTGCACTGCACTGCACTGCATGCATTTTGGTCCGTTTGATTATATCGAGATTTGTTCTAACAATCTCTAAAGATCCAAAGGACCAAAATGCATGCAGTACCTTGATGTGCTGCAGAGGATAAGGATCCAAACTATGAAGGGGTTTTACGCTTTATTTGTTTTGAGGTCTTGTGGCGTTGGTTTTGGTCTCTTGGGGAAGTATTTTTTGGATTTATTTTCTTCCCTAAAAAACTGAAAACAGAAATCCAGAAGACTGCTTGTGAAAATTACCTCCTAACAACAATAAGTGGTACGCTGATAACCATTTATTTTCACAAATTGTTAATCCACAGCCGAAAAGTGATATGTCTGCTCGTTTTACCAGTCTGTGTAACTGTGTTGGATGCAAAATAGCACATAGTTTAAGCCAGTTGCAGTCTTAAATAATTAACCAACCGGCACCAAATTAGTGCTGTATATGAAATTTTATTTGACCTCCAAACCAGACTTATAAGACGGATAAAACAGTATCTGTTGAAGGAAGAGAGATTAAGAAAATTTAGATGGTTGATACAGATTGCTACAATAGTAATCCATAAAATGACCAGACAAATGAAGTGTTTCATATTCTAAAGTTAATCCATAAAATAGTAATCCATAGATTGATCACAAGTAGTGTTGGATATCACAAGTTAAACCATTGGATCGCGTCAAAATTTCCATCGGTGATTGAAAAAGTACGAACCTTAATAAAATTTAACAAAATAGTACGAATATCGAAGCAATCTAATAGTTCAGATCGACTGCGAACCCAAATTTGATTTGCAGCAATGCGGACCTATCCTGAGGCCGAAGTTATTATCATCCATTGCGGCTCTCTTTAATAGTTGCTTTGAAAAAATTCGGAAAGTGGGCCTTCTCTTCAAATAAACAAAGGACCATTTCGGAAAGTGGGTCTTCTCTTCAAATAAACAAAGGACCATTTCGGAAAGTGGGCCTTCTCTTCAAATAAACAAAGGACCATTTCGTAAAGTGGGCCTTCTCTTCAAATAAACAAAGGACCATTTCGGAAAGTGGGTCTTCTCTTCAAATAAACAAAGGACCATTTCGGAAAGTGGGCCTTCTCTTCAAATAAACAAAGGACCATTTCGTAAAGTGGGCCTTCTCTTCAAATAAACAAAGGACCATTTCGGAAAGTGGGCCTTCTCTTCAAATAAACAAAGGACCATTTCGGAAAGTGGGCCTTCTAGTTTACAACGGATTACAACTATATACAATACAAAGGGATTATGACATGTTAAGGATGCCAAAGCTTTTCTAATTTATAATCCAAAAAAGTTCTAAACTTTGTTGGGTTCCTCTAATGAGTTATTGCGCAATTAATTGTATTGTTTATCAATAGACACTTCTCAAGCGTTTTATATCAATTAAAAATTGCATCACAAATTACCGTCGCTTCTTGTTTTTCTGTGAAGAAGAAATCTTTTGTATTTAAAAAATAGACAACACAATTATACTAACTTCAATTTTTTTATAAAATAATATTGTTTCACTTAAATTAGAGTTATATAATAATAAATATCATATATCTTTCTTAAGTTCTTTTGAAATCATAATGATTTATGTGAAATGAGAAAAGTTTGAACATTAATGACGTGAAATTAGTGTTATTAATGATTTATATCAAAATTAATGTTATTAATGATTTATACTAAAATCAACAAAGTGAAATTAATGACGTGAAATTAACGGTGTGTCTCATTAATGATGTGTCGACGTGTCTGAAAAATTGTACACGCCGACACTGAGCAAGCTTTATATATAGTATAAGTATTGCTTTTGCCGGTATCTATTGGATACAAAATTTATTTTACATAATATGTCCTTATTATAAATATAACATTTTACAATAGATAATTTCATTTCTTTGATATTTTCATGATAATTTTGTTTTTTAATATAGAAATGCGTTATCAGATTTTGTATAAAAGAGAATTATGTTACTTCAGTACAAATTAATTTTCTAAACTAAGTCGCTCATCCATTAATTTCGACAAACTTTTTAGTAGTACTTCTCAAAACAAAAATGGAATTCTTAATAACATATCGACAAATCTGTTTAAATTCTTATAATGTACCCCGTGGATAAACTTTTAATTCTCGGGGAAAGATTTCAAAGATGACTTTTTTTGAGAGAGAAATTTCAAAGATGAATTAAAAGCAAATCAATGGCCATTCAGAAAGTGCCGATTTTTTTAATATTAGAAATTTAATAAATAAATTATAAATAGAAAGAAAGATTGGTACAAAAGCGTTAAAAATAGAAAAGATCGGATTGCGAACACCGAACTTTTGAGAAAATCCAAAAGATCTGTGTTCACAACACCGGCCAATTGATTTTAGTTATTTTCCCTCCGCAAAAGCAAACCGTCCAAGCAATTTGATTTTTTTATTAATAAAAATATTATTAATTTAATTCATGAATTAGGTTATATTTAGATAATCTTTCGTAGCAACTTCGACTACACTCGTCGGGATCGTAATTAAACTTTTTTTTATCGTCACAAAGCATTGCATGTAGATATTCGAGTCTACTTCCATCTCGTCGAGTCTGATTTGCGATCAGAAAAATGTGCATCTAAAATTTGGCTTCATATTCAACTTATGTCTTAATTAGTAATTTTTTATCATGAGTTTGCGTCGGAATCAATTTTGAGTCGCTCGTTTCTCCGATCGCAAATCGGACTTGACGCGGTGAAAGTAGACTCGAATATCTACAGCTAGATGACTTGCGACGATAAAAAAAAATTAATTACGATCCCGACGAGTGTAGCCGAAGTTATTACGAAAATTACCTAAATATAACCTAATTCATGGATCAAATTAATAATATTTTTATTAATAAAAGAATCAAAGTGTTTGGGATGATTTGCTTTTGCCGAGAAAAATAATCAAAAATCAATGGTAGATGTGAACACTGGCCTTTGGATTTTCTCAAAAGTCGGTGTTCGCAACTCCGATCTTTTTTATTTTCGCGCTTTTGCAGTAATTTTTATTTATTTATAATTTATTTATTAAATTTCTAATATAAAAAAAATCGGCAGAAAGTGTAAGATTAAGCAAACACTTGGAAACAAAAGCATCTGCCAACTTTAATTTTTAGGAACTATTCAGTTCTGTCGTATAGCTCAATTGTTAAACAAAAGGAAAAAAAAAGTCTCACCTTTTGGAGATCATATTTTAGAACAGACAAGAGAAAAGAAATAAGAAACGCTTTTAACTTTTGCTTTTTTTTTTTGTTAATGTCAGAAAAAGCAGAAAGTACTGAACTTTTTGTTTGTATTTTAAAGCTCTTAAACGTACATAATTTAAAACGTTCAAACAATATAAGTCTTTTTTTTTTTTTTGCAGTAGTAGCTAATTAGAATTAATTTTATTAGATCATGAGTTCAAATTTTCGTGAATACAAAGATGAAATTTATTAAGAAATATTTAGTAATATATGTTGGAGGCTTCCAAACCCTTTATATTAAAAAAATATATATATATATATATAAGATTTTTTTTAAAATAATACCAGCCTTGGCGTACTTATAATTTTAATAAAGAAAACAAAAGTTTTTAAATTTACAAGTAATTATTAAAGAGAAAGAAAGAATAAAAAATACATACAATTGTGTGTATGAACTTCTAGATCTTAGCTAACACAATTGAATTACCGCATTCTGTACTTTTTAATAAAAAACTTTTTTTTTGTTCATGAAAAATATAAAAAATCAGCTATTTTTTTTTAAGTTCGTTATTCTTTTTTGTGCCGCCTATCAATATTTAACAATTAATAACATGTTTTACACTTTAATAAAATTTAGAGACCTGACTGATAGCCTTCCATTCCAACACAATTTTTTTTTAGAAAATGTCTCATTCGTGTGTTTATAATGATACCTCAAGTATTTATATTTTTAAATTAGATGGATATATTTTAATATCAGGCGTTCATATTTTAGTATCAGATATAATTTTTTTTACAGACTTGTAAAACTTTAAACATAAATCTGAACAAAAAAATGTTACAAACATCTTTATAAAAACATAAAATTCAACATAAAAGTATATATCCAATTAATTAATACACTTTCACAAACTCACAAACAAAACTTCAGTTTTTTTTTAAAACAAAATTTTCTCACAAATACATGGTGTTATTCTCTGGCCTTCTTTAGAACATTATTTTTTTTGCTCAAATTAGTCACCAATTTCGTAGCTAAAAGTGCTCCGTTCTTTCTAATATTATTCTAAATCGAAATTAATTTTACCGATGAGTTATGGTGTATATATCTAAAAGTTTTACAAAAAAAAATCTAAAGAAAAAACGAAAATACCTGCTTTCACATCGAATTATTCACGTCATTCAATATTTTTTTTTGTATTTTGAAGGTCTCAATTGTGAATAGCTCGAGGTGAAACGAAGCAGATACAAAACGGATAGTGCTGAAATCATATTCATATCCACAACTTGTCAAATAAATACAAATACAAATATGGATAATACATGCTTTCACATTGAATTATTCACGTTCAATAGTTCTTGAATTTTGAAGCTCTCAATTGTGAATAGCTCGAGGTGAAACGAAGCAGATACAAAACGGATAGTACTGCAACCATATTCATATCCACAGTTTGTCAAATAGATACAAATACAAATATGAATGTTTGTGAATGAACTAATATCTATGCTAAAAAATCAGCAAGTCATTTCAAAATTTTAGTCTAAGCATTCATATGCGAAAGAAACTCAAATCATACTAAAAGTACAAGATCAAATTGATCTTCTCGAATTCTAAAGCATGTAGTGAGTTTGAATCAATATCTTTCCTTTTATGTGGTCACCCTTGAGTTCTTATTCTTCTCTCAAATGGATGATAGCTTGTATTAGTTCACCTTAGCTTACTTTGAGAATGAGAGATCAATCTAATGTTAGTTAGATATGAGATCAATCAACTCTAGTAAGTATATTTGCTTTAAATCACAATCTCAAGTCTTCTCAAACTTGTATTCGATTTGTAGGTAAAGTTCAACAAATCAACACATGTATTTTGATCTTAGATAAAGGTTTAATATGAAAGAGAAGGATCAAAGAGCAAGAAAGAGAACAAAGATGGGAAAAGTCGGCCAAGCGATCAAATACCTTGCTCTCGGCCTTAAGGTTGTCGCCTATAGGTGGCTCTAGTTCGTGGAGGGGGTTCAGTCTCTAGGTGGAGGTAGCGACCTCCATGAGTGTTTTTGCCATGGAGAATGGAAGATAAGAGAAGATAATAAGAGTAAGATGAGAGAATGATAATGAAATGAGGAGAGAGAAAGCAACTAGAATAAATACTCAAGGAATTAGGAGCAGATTCAGGTTTATTGTCGGGGGTTCAAGATTTATTATTTTTTTCAGGATGATTCGAAATGATGCTTATTCTTGAAAAAATATCTTATAGGTCATTTGTACAAAAATATTTCAAACATATGGTCATTTTTGGAAAAACTCTAAATATATAATCATTTTTGAAAAAAAAAATTCAGTGGGATTCAGCTGCACCTCGTGGGTGAATGTGGCTCCGCCCTTGCAAGGAATAGCACCTAATGTAAAATTATTATCCAACCTCTTCATAACATGATCTAGATCAATCTAGAGTGGATTGGATGATAATTACTCCACCCTTTGGTCCAATGGACCATTGGTCTATTCTTCAGGCTTTCCCCTTCTTAAAGCATCTCATACTCTCAAAGTTGGAACTATTTACAATACGTGTCATTTCTTCATTTGATCAAATTTGACGATGTCCATTCTCTTTGACCATCCTTTCATCATGTTTGACCAAAGTCTAGAATACATCCAAATGATCTCAAATCACCATACATAAGCTTATTAACGAAAGTATATTAATTGCGACTTTAACCAATTCATAATTGATTATGTTTCACAATTAAACCCTCCAAATTATTTATTTTGCTCTCTTTGATTAATTAATTCTTGAATCTCTATACATAATTAATTGATTTTGCTCTTAAATAATTCACTTGATTAATTTGTATATCATATGTATAACTTTATAATTTAGTGATTATTTTCTTCTCGTTCAAACACGTTGAATGAATTAAAATCACATATCATATATGTATTGAATTAGAATCAAACACATTGAATGAAATATACTAACTATGAATCTTATTGATATATTTCATATCATGATTATCTAGTGCTTTGTTCTCTAACAAGCACCCATGAGATCAAATGGATACTCTTATCCTTGATCTATAAAACATGATCAACATTTAATTCTCATCTAACATTATATGATAATTAGTGTACCTTGCTAATTATCCTTGTCGAAGCCATTTTTCGCTCACCATTTTCGAGAGAAAGAGAAAAAGATAGTTGTATGTGAACCTGCTTCTTCAGAAGAGAAAATGATGACATGTCACTCTAAATGCGTGCATGTTTCAGAATTTGGGAGACGTAGACGATCAAGACTTTTAGATTTGTAATCAATGAGATTCTGGAATTTGATTATCCTGGTCAGGCACAAGTTTCTTCCATTATTTATCCGAAGTATTATTTCAGTCTGCGACACTAATCGTATGGTCTTGAAAAGAATTTAGAGATATTACTAACCAATGAATTTGTTCAGATTATTTATTTTGGAGAATGAAATGTTCGAATATACATTCTTTTATTTTATTATTTGTGTATGCCTTTTATGAGAATTATGGGGTACTTGTAGATTTTTTAGATCTTTTGATTTTATTAAGAATTTGGGTTGGGTTCACACTTCAGTTTTGGTTTTAAATTTATTTTATATTAGAATTATAATTTTAAAGAACGAGACTTATTGTATTTATTTGTATTTCCTCTTTATTTATTTACTTGTATTGAATTGACAACCTCATTTATATCATTATACTTGTTACTATAGTTATTTACTTATTTATATATATTTTATTATTCATTTATGGTTTCATGATTTTTCTATTTATTTTTTACTTTGTTTTATTATTATCATTGTATTTTTATTACCCTTATTATTATGGGTTAGATTACGATACTTCACAAACCACCAAACATGCGATACTTCACATCCGTATATCTAATTTCAAAGTTCAAACTTTCGATCCAAAACGTTGAACTTCATCTTCATACTAAAAACTCTTTGGAGATCAAATTTTACATTTTTATGATTTATTTTTACTATTTTTAAAGATAGTGGAAAGTTGGTTAATATAACGATTTATGAACCATTCGATGTGAATGATTTTCCACCTCTTTATAAATGGTAAATAAATTCTAAAAAAAAAAAATTTGGTCTCCAAGGAGATTTTATATGAAGATTAAGTTCAATGGTTTGGATCAGTGGTTTCAACTTTGAAACTAAAAATACATAGGCGAAGTACTGCTTGCTTAGTGCTTTGTGAAGTTCCGTAGCCTCACCCTATTATTATATACTATTTTGTTCCAATATTTTTATTTATTATTATTGTCATTATTATTTTATTTTGTGGTTTTAAATGTATGTATCAAGACATTTCTATGATTATAAGATATTTACAAGGTATTTCTTATGATCTTATGATTTTTATAGAACGCCTATGGTTTCATAATTTTATCAAGATTTCTACGATTTATATGGTTTTTATGATTTTTATGATTTTTCATGACTTTATGATCTTTATAATTTTATGGAATATTTTATGATTTTAAAATTACGATGATTTTTTATTTTAGGATTTTATAATTTTAGCAAGATATTTATAATTTTTGTTTTTTTACGATTTATTATGCACATTATTTGTTTAGTTTTTAATATATATTCTTTTTATTCTTTAGTCAAACAAATGTTTTTTATGATTTTGTTTTTATATAAGGAATTATTCGTATAATAAAGAGGAATTTTAAATTTATATTTGACTCGCCATACTTTTATGATTTTATTATTTTTTGCAGTATTTTATTTTTGCGTCCTTTCAAATGATTTATATTCTTCAATTTTATATCAAGATAAAAAAGGTTAAAATATAGCAAAATATTATATGAGAATGCGGGGAATTGAATAGCAATACCTCAACAAAATAACTATATGACTTTATGTGTATAACATAGGTTTTTGTTTAATTAATCATATTAAAATATGTATATATTTTGTAATGATATGTTTTATGATATAACAAGGTTCTGTTATCCTGGGAGATATGTTGGCTCAAATTTTTGTAAGTTTGTTGATTTACAAAATCAAATTGAATTTAATCATTTCTTGTGTATTAAGTTTAATTGTAGAGAATTAAATGTAAAAATCAAAGAAGGAAAGTTTGGAAAATTCAAGTGATAATTTGAGAACAAGTGTAGAGTTCATCAAGACCTTTCCAACGCTTCGAAAATGACCGAAATCGAAACTACGGATCAAAATTTATGACTATTTCAAAACTGAAGATTGAGATGAACAGTCAAAACGTTATATAACGTTTTAGCAAGTTATATAACGTTTCGGAAATTTTTTTTTCTGTTCTGTAACATTTGAAATTGGCAGAACATGTCTTAAAGTTGCTAGAATGTTATGTAACATTTTAGAACGTTATATAACGTTTCAGAAAATATTTGGACAATATAACGGTCGAATTCTGACAGCTCCAACGGTCCAATTCTAGGGCAAAACGTTATGTAACGTTTTGGACTGTTATATAACGTTTTAAATGAATTTCAGCCAAAAATGCAAGTGTTTTAAGCTATCTATAAAAGAGACCCTTCACCCCCTTCTTCTCTAACGATTATACATTGCAAAACCCATAGCCAAACCTTAGCTCAAATTCTCAATCTCATTGTTCCAAAGTATTCTAAACTCTTAGAGAGATTGTGTTGAGTGCTTATTATCTTATCATCTATTTGATTGTATTTTTTTTGTTACTTTATTTTTCGTTGGCTCGGTTCTCCATCGGTGTGTGTAAGCGAGACCGAGTTTGACACCCCGTTAGGGTTGGTGCTCCACCAGAGTGTGTAAGAGAGCTTCAATTCCGAAGTTGTAAATCCACTTGTGTTGTCTAGTGAATCGGCTCGACTTTGTTACCGTGTTGGGGGGTCGAGAGTCCCGGAGACTAGGTTCGTCAATATCCGATCTCCGTTAAAATCCTTGTGTCTCTTGGATTGCTTTGTTTGCATTTTCTAAACTCTTCTCTTTAATTTCATTATTAATTTTGTTTAGAAATTGCTTGTGCTTGAATTGTTAAAACTTCATTGTAATTGCCAATTAGACCTCGATATTTCTAGAATTACTTAAAATTAAGCCCTCCAGTTCCAACAGATAACATGGTCCTGTTATCCTCTGATCTGACCGCCCATTTTCAATCTAACGGATAAAATATATAATACATCGGGCCCCATTTAACGTCAATTATCCGTTGATCGACACCCACCGTAAGTTTTTCTTTCTTTATTTCATATGAGTCTGGTGCACTTAAGCCATGAGGGAACATGAACACATTAATGCAAGTGGTTCTTGTAAACTGCATCTGTCCAAAACGAAGAGATCATCTCCTCTTTATTTAAGTTTACCAACGACATTTTCATAGTAATTTCTTGAATGATCTTAGCTCACAGGGTCCGTTACTTGCTGTCAGACTGTGGTTCATGTGAACTGTGTTTGTTCAGGTTGGTCTTCGTTATGGCTCCCAAAATTGCACCCAGAAAGTTACAAATTTTAATAAATTCGAATTTAAATGCATGCAAATTGATTTGAATTTTTTGGAGGCTCATCCTTTGCAATTTTTGCATGAAATTGGCACCAATTTTTTTTTAATTTTCTGGGTGATTTTAATGATATAAAATATATACACTTCTAATCACCATTGCATCCTCAAAATTTAATCTCGTATTAATATGCTTTTATAATTAAATGCACACAAATTAAGATATGCATTTAATTTGTCCAATATTGAGAACATTAATTTCTGAAAATTACATAAATATTTTTAGGGTTTTGTGGCATATATGTAGAGATCTGCATTTAGTCCATGCCAAGTCTTGCCTTGTGCCGAAGTTCTTGTTGTCTTGTATTCTTAGTTTTCTCGTGCCTTGTATCTTATTTATTTGGCTAATTTATTGACACTATTGCAGGTGCCAACAACATCAGACTAGAGACATTTAGAGTTTTATCATTTTTGACAATAGTATTTCATATTTCAAATCATTGACTTCTAGAATGTGTTGGCTCAAACAATATTTTATATTTGTTGATTTGCAAAACTATTTGAATTTTATCATTTTTTGTGTTTGAGAATATTTGTAGGGATATTTAAGCAAAAGGATAAGAAGCACAAGAAATGATTAAGGAAGATCTAAGACCAAGTTTAGATGATCAAAATCAAGATAAAGAATTGCTTAGGTTAATTAAAATTTAGTTTGTTTAAATTTGAGATGAAAAGAGCAATGAAATCTGAACCAAACAGTATAACCCGTTATAAAGCTAGAAATAGCGTTATAACGCTATATACCAAAATGATAAAATATGAATAAGTTTTAAACGTTCAGAACTCACCTGAATAAACCGTTACAACGCTATGCACGACGTTATAACGCTACATCAAAAAATACTTATCAAACCTGAGCGAAACCTAGGCAAAACTACAAAAGAACCTCCTAACGTTATAACGCTATAAACCAATGCTATAATGCTATAAACAACTTCATGAGTTTGCCATACCACATATATTTAATTAACATTTGATGATGTACACAGACAAGAGGACGAGTTTGCCATGCCACTTATAATAAATTCATATTTTATAATGTACACAAACAACATTTGACGATGATGGGATCAGGAACAAAAATCATGCTACATTTAATTAACATTTGATGATGTACACAAACAAGACGACGAGTTTGCCATGCCACATATAATTAATTAATATTTTATGATGTACACAAACAACATTTGACAACATTTGACGATGATGGGATCAGAACAAAAATCATGCCACATGTATGTAGCGTTTATAACGCTTTATTTAGCATTATAACGCTACATAAATTTTTCAGAAAAAAAGATTGAATTGTTTAACAAAAAACATTCAAATTAATCCGTTATAATGTCAAATTTGACGTTATAACGCTAGATCAAAGTTCTAACGATAAAATCTTTTGTCCTGGCCTGACATAGCATTATAACGGTACAATTTATACATAATCTAGCATTATAATGCTATACAGAAGTTGCAAAATTGAAATCCAACGATCAAATATTTTTTTCATCACTCTAGATAGCGTTATAACGCTAGAATTTGTACAGAGGATAACGTTATAATGCTAGACCTCGCAGAAACATGTTTGTGTCAGATTTGAACATCTATTTAAACACTTCTCCTCCAACAATCAAAATAGCTCTTGTTCTGTTCAATCAATACCATTACCGGTCACCATTGTTGTGCTATTTGAGTTCTAGCTTAATAGTCAAATTCTTGCTCAAATTTCAAGTTTAAACTAGCTAAATCTAATCTAGAGATTATTGAGAGTTTGTTTGTTTGAGTTATTAGTTTTATTCTTCCATTATCTATCTTTGTGTGAGAGTTTAGTTATCTTGAGCTCCATCGGTGTGTGTAAGAGAGCTCAAGATAGTTGGCTCGATTCTCCATTGGCATGTGTAAGCGAAATCGAGTTTGACACCGTGTTAGGGTTGGTGCTCCACCGGTGTGTGTAAAAGAGCCCAATTTCGAAGTTATTAATTGAACAATTTATTTGTTTAGTGAAGTGTATCGAGCTTGTTACCGCAAGAAGCAGGGGCATCGGGGACCAAGAGACGGAGGCGAGGCCAATGGCAAGCCGAAATCCGTCAACACATTGAGCTTTTTCTTTTCCTATCTCTATTTACATTTACTCAATTTACTTAGTTTAATTGTTTGATTCGTTGATTGTGAATTGAATAGTGGCAATTGAATTGTTAGAATTGATAGGGTGAATTAAATTGCTTACTTAGTGATTGAATAGCTTGAATTGCTTGTTTGACAATAATTAGTAAAATTGCAATTAGGTCCCTAGTTGGTTTGTGAACCGAACGAAATTTAATACTACACCTAGGCGCCTAGGTATATCAGAGTGAACTATAATGATATAACTCAAGGAATAAATAAAATATGTCATCAATTATTAACTCAAATGCAAATACCAACTTTTGGTCCTAGGACGCATACACCTTTAGTTTTACGAATGCTAAAATAAAAATCAAATCCATACTAAATGAATAGGAATATGAAGCAGATAATTAACATATATGTAAGAAAATTTACATCTATTATAAATAAATAGACATATATATATATTAAAATAAGTATTTAAAATAATAAAATTAAAATTTATAACATCAAATTTGATAAAAATATATGAAAATATTCATAATATATTTGAAATTAAGATGTATTATTAGAAATATTAATAATCTAATCTATTTTGAAAATGAAACTTTTATAATATATGATATTATTTTGGATTCAGATAGTTCGAATATCCACGTTACTTTCAAAATTGAAAAGATATTCATATTCATATTCACATAATTTTTTGAAATATGAAACATATATGAATATGGATATTTCAATATACGAATATAAATAGTATATTTGTGGATAATTTTTGGATACGGACCCAAAACGGAGCAAATAAAATCTGTACCAATTACGCCCCTACGCATAGCACATACAAAAGAAGAAATTCTTTACATATCTCATACTACTTCTTTGAAATTAAAGTACAAAGTAAATTTTGATTAATTTATTGAAAAAATGGGATGCTCAAGAAAAGAAATCGTACACTGGTAAGTTACCAAGTTCAAAAAGTTCAAGTTCTTTTTGAAGACAATAGTTTTTGTCTGTATTATAATTAAGAAATTGAATTTTAATTACTTTAAAGATCGAAAAGGACAAAGCAACGCATCATTTTATTTGAAGGTCTTTAAGAATAAAAAATTTGCTCAAAAATTAGCATAGCAAAACGAACAAGAGAATTTTAATGTCATGATTTTCAACACTTTGCACGGAGAAATTGTCGTTATCGTGTCTATAATTAATTAACTAGGTTAATTAGTTCTCCCTTAATTAATTCGTCTGTTTTTGAGATTAGAGATCTCAAATGGCACGTTGCTGGTCGACAAGAATCCCTAAAATTTGAAATTAAACCAACGCTAAACCTTCTCCGAGAACTAATTAAAACCAACAAGGGCTAAGTTTAATATTGGGTAATTAAATATACCATGTTATTTATTGGTTACACATAATACATCATTATAAATTTCATGAGAACATTAATTGGAACTGAGTTGTTAATTAATTTCTCTCTTTTTTGTTCTTAAAAATTAATTAATATTTTCTAATTTTTTTTATAAATTAGCCTTCTTCACATAGATGTGGAATGAAACTAAAAACAAACAATTCAAAATAATAATTAAATTAATGGATATTAATTATTTTGTTTAAAGCAAGTGCATGAAAGAGTCACAATGTCTACAAATGAGTCTGTCAAATTAAGATCTTTATTAATACCCATTTGTGTGTGCCACCACAAGATATATATAACACTACTAAAATCTCATTTTTATTTTCATTTATTATTATTATTATTATTATTATTATTATTATTATTATTATTATTATTATTATTATTATTATTATATAATAAAAATTATTATCATTATTATTATTATTATTATTATTACATGCAAATTCTCCATGTCCATGGAATTAATGTTCCAATATCAAAATACTATATTCTATTTGTTGAATGTCGATTAGAACGAGCCATAACTAAAATGCCTATTATTTTTCGGCGATATATTCTATATCTAATACATATATTTAATTTAATTTAATGGACAAAAGTTTATGTTACTATCAAGTTGAGATGCAGATTTCCTAGTTTCAATTTGGTACATTTTTCGAGACGATTTATCCTTCCTACTCTCATAGTCTCATATATTATCATATATTTAATTATTATCATATATTTAGTTTAATTTAATGGACAAAAGTTTATGTTATTATATGCATAATAATAAAAACAACATACATAATATCAGAAACAACATGTATCATAACGAAAACAACATGCAAAATGAAACTTACTGAAGTCGTCACGTTGGGATCGATGGAGGTATCGATTGCAGGATCGATATATCAGCTCCTTTTAAAATATGGACGATGGTTAACAATTTGATCATATATAAATATAGTTGGTTTAGAAAATTTAGTGATAAAAGTATTGTTATTATAATCAAGTTTGGTTGAAATAAAAAGGGTAGACATAAAACATTAATTTCTCATTCTAAATCTTAACATATAAATTCCAATAATATCTCAATTATTACAATTTTATTTATAACATATCAGAATTGAGTTTCAAAATTCCTATTCTAAATCAATGTACGTACTGTGTTAGTCTTTATATAGATAAAATTTTGTAAAAGAAACAGATTCAACTTGGATTAGACAACGCATAGCTTTGGTTTTCACAACTAAGGGGACGTGTCCAGCAGAACTACCATGGTTCAATTAATTAATTAACAATTTAATCACAGCAATAAAAGATTAAAAGCTGAGCCATGCACACGTGCATGCATCAACATAGAAATCTTAGTAAACTTGAAACCTCCCACTCATGAAACAAAACAGAAAAGCAAAGTGATATAATCAGAGGAAGCACTTTGCATTTGCATGCAGATGATAAAAAAAAAAATATCATTGGTTTTGAAAATTTCTTGGATAAATCCACTCCTTATTCTACGTACGTGCTTCGAAAGCATGCAATTAAGATGAGTGCAATATATTTTTCCTTGTGCATGGTTTGTGGTTGGGTTTCTTCTCCTATGCTTGCATTGACCCCTTCTTTTTTTGTCTCCTTGAACCAACTTTGTTTTCCTTCTAAGGGAGACATCTGTGCTTGTTTTGAATTGTTCAAAGCTTTCAATTTCGTTTTGAGCTCTTCCCCTTTTTTATTTATTTTTGGACCAACAACTTCGTCTCATTCCATGACTCTACCATCTTTTCTTACATCATGTGTATATATATTAAAAATACGACATTCTTTTAGAAAAGGAAAATTGTGCCCCTCAGGCCCTTCCCCAAATTTTCATGTCGCCTGGTAAAAATTCTTTGTTATTCTAATCGGCATGTGAGTGTTTAATTTCTGACATAAAGGGGCTTCTTAAAGAATTAATATTATATTTACTTATAAGTCCAAATTACTGGATTTGATAAACATGAAAGAAATTAGATAGGATTTAGTTTAAAATCAGTCTTTGTATAGTAATTAAAAATATTATTTTTTCGTGTGAAACATTGTTAGATCCAACCGAAAGATTTTTAGTAAATAGTTAAAGTTGGAGAGTCTTGATTTTTATCTTTTTTTCTTTTTTTCTTAGCATTAATAGGGGAACTGAGAAAAAAAATGTGAATTTGGAAATATATTCGTTTTGTTACCCTTCAAAAGAACTCATTTATAAAGCTGTTATATATGTTAGTCAGCCAACAATTTCTTAAAATGAAGAAAAAATAAATATAATAATTATATCTAGTACCTTTTTCAGATTTTAATGTGTTGAGAAATACAACATTGACCCAAGTTCAAATCATGTCTCGAATTAAATAAGTAATATAAAGTTTTTAGAGAAGGCTATACCATGTTCAAGAAATTAAACTTTGTAGAGTTATTCTAGATAATATCTAGAATATGTATAGAACGTGTCTAGATGTTTGTATGATATTTTAGAGTCTCACTCCATCTCCTTAGCAAAGTATAAATAAGATCCTTGACTAGAGATGTGAGCATCAAGCAAAAATCACAAATATCATATTCTCTAGTAGTAAAGATGTAATAGTTAGGTTCTAAAATATTTGGTAGTATAGTTAATAGTTAGTATGTGGTGTTGTAGTGTCATGTATGGTAGAATAATATTTGTATGTTAGTTTTAAGTGTTATTGTTATGCTATATTGTGTCAAAATAAACAAGTGATATCAGAGCTAGATATTTTGTTCGCGTTTGATAGTGTTGTGAGTCTTGTTAGTTGTTGTTGTGGTAGAATACCGTCTAGTGTAGTGCTTGTAGTTTTGCGAATCTTTTGTAGTGTCGTAATGTCAGATTTGAGTAGCATGAGTAGTTTGATAGAGATATTAAATAATTATAATTATAGAGATTGGTTCCCTTGTATTTAGTCGTATTTGTTGTTGGGTTTAGCTCAATTTTGTTTGACAATTTGAAAAATTAACATTGGACTAACATGTGCAAAGTTTAGTTATGTGTATGCAAGTCAAACAGGTGCAATTAACCCTTCATGAGGTCTGGAACATGTAGAACAAGTCAAGAACACATAGAACAAGTCAAGACAAGCACAAGAGTGCAAGAAGCATGCAAAACAAAAGTGCACGTAGAACATGTAGAAAAACTGAGCCATGTGTTACATTTACGCTTGGGAAGGCATTATGACGATTTGTGTGGCGTTATAACAGGATCCTATGACGTAATTGTTAGAATTTTTTGTCAATCAACAATTATAATTCAAGTTTTTAGACTTAATCACGTAGGTAAAATTTCAGCAAACAAGTTATAAGAATAATTGAGCAATTCACAAATCAACAAAGAGCTAGAATAGTAGAGGGAGAGAGAGAGAGAGAGAGAGAGTAAAGGGCAACAACAATCAAGAGAACTCAAGAACATGCGATATAACGTGGTTCAGCCTATAAATAAACTAGGCCTACATCCACGAGACTCTCGGAACCAAAACCTCCTTTCGAGACCGATTTCACTAAAAAAAAGTGTTCTTTACAATTGCGGAACCGATCTTTGGTTTCTTCTAAACAAGCAAACCAATCTTCGATTCTTAGACTAATGCAAGGGGCTACACCACTCTACACGGTAAACGGTCTGATTGACTACACAATCAAGGACAGTGATGCACTACTTGACAACACAAATGTAGTGCATCAAAGGCTAGAAACTAGCAAAAGAAAAGTTCTCAGATTGACAATTAGACTATAAAGACTATCATAACTCTCTCAGGTTTAGGTAGCTGTAGGAGAAGGCTTTGTTACTCTTTCTGGTGCTTAATTTGATGCTTGGAAGCTTGTGGGGGTTTCAGATGTCTTCCTGGTTCGTCTCTCTTTTATATATATAGGCTGAGAACTTCTTGGAGTCTTGGAGTCTTGAAAATGGTCTGAAGCATTACACAGTCCTATAACACATTATGGAACCCATTACAATGGGTTGGAGACCCGTTTTAATGGGTGGCAAGGTGTTATGACGTGTCTCTGAAGCATTATAGTAACGCATGGCTCTGTGAGACACCTTCTCTGCTCAACTCCTCTCCTTCTAATCCGTTGTGATGAGTTGGGCACCCGTTATGACAGGTTGCTGACTCGTTGTGACGAGTTTATGAAGCGTTATGGCAACGCTAGGCTTTGTGAAGCCATATCTTGATGTCTTAAACATGTCTTGACTTGTGTTAAGTATGTTTGAGCATTTGCAACATCATGTTGTACATGTGTTAACCTGCATCTCATCAAAACTCAGTTGTGCAAGATTAGTACTGATTTGTTTTGCAAATTGTCAAATAAGAGATGAGTTTAATCCAACAAACTTTCACTTTTGGCAATTTGCAAAATCATATGTGATGTGCATAACATATGATGCACATCATAATATTTCTCTTTCTTTTTGCAAAGTTTGGCAAAAAGGCTCAAATACATAAGCTCCTCCTGAATTTTAGCACATATTTTTAAACAAGTCAACTTTAATTTTGCTCCCCCTTAATGAAATAAGATTTACAAATAAAGCACATGTTATTAATTTTAATTAGAGTTTTCCAATTCAAGAATAAGAGAAGCATATATCAAGATACATAGTATGATTTGAATGCAATAGACAAAGTATAAAGATGCACACAAATATAATATTCAAAGTCATGCATACACACATCATAAAACATAAAGATCACTCAAGGAGCATAGCAAAATACAAACAAAAGTAATCATAATCTAATCATACTCTTCATCACTACTCTCATGAATGTTATCCTTCGAATTTAGTTGATTAGCTCCTTCTTATGCCTCTTCCATTTAAGCTTCGGGTCCGATGGAATCAGAGCAATCATTCTAAGTCTCGAAATGTTGAGTCCAATTGGTCCGGACCATTGAATTGAACTTATTTTGATTGTCAAGTCTCTCATGCACTCTAGCATAGTTGTACTTGTTGTATAAAGACAAGTGGTACACTTGTTGAGAGACATAGTAGGTACATTCTTCAACCATTGATAAGGCATATGAAGGCATTGAATTGAAGGTTTGAGGAGTGTATGAAGAGTGATCTTGATGAATTTGGTATCCTTGATAAAGTGGAGGTGGCATGTATGAAGAGGTATTGACTTGAAGCATGCTTGGTGTTGGCACTTCCTTCATGGCTTGTGGGGCATCCAAATCGGTGCTCCCTCCTTCTTTATCCACTCATTCATTGACTTGGGTTTCGATTTTCAAGTCAAATTCCTTTTGATCCAATCCTTCTTCCAAGAAAGATAATTAGGTTAGTTGGTAGGTAGATAATCGAATTGGGCTCCTTTTGATTGATAGGGATGATGATGTTCTTGTGTATGAGTATTCGAGTCAAGAGATGGGGGTATGGTAAGCTCATTTGTTTATTGGTTAGGACGGTTCTCATGTGATTTAAGATGATGAAAGGCATGCCGACCACTTTATCCTTGACAGTGAGATGTTTAAGGAGAAACCCATTGGTGTGTTCTATATTGGTTTTGAGACCTTTTCCGAGTATTCGAATGTTGTTTATGAGAAGAAACAATAATCTATGGAATGCGGGAAGTTTGGAGTCGGTATGGTCTTTGTGTGGGTCTTTGGAACCTAACCATCCCTTGTATTCAGTGAATGATTGTTCATGTTGGGGCCACTTATGATATACATCTACCTCTTCACCATTCTCAACAATACCAAATACTTCGGCTAAGTTTTCGGCATTAATTGGGATTTCTTGATCATAGAAATAGGTGGTTACCCCAAATGGTTTTTTGGTTTATCTCATGTTGGCATACAAAACCCTTATCGGACTCGAGGCAAATTGGTGGTTCAATTCAATCAAGGGTCTCCATGCCAAAAAATTAATTGCTTGCACTAATTGATTGTACTCACATTCACTTAATTGGTTTTCCCCATTTATCATGAATATAAAGATATCGAAAATGTGTCTATTTTTGAAGGTGTTATGGTGAATTAATTGGTTTTCCCATTAATTGGTTTTCTCCATTAATTCACAATTAAATGTGAATTAATTGTAGCCCTCATTGGTATCTTCTTGTTCTGCAAATTTTCTCGGAGAAAATTTATGTGATTGATTCGCAAAATAAATCGGGGAACTAGCTCGACATCATTCCAGTTTTAAATGCGTAAGTCATCTCAATCTCAAACACTTTTAATGTACATAATTAATTTTACTGATTTTGACTTCGATTAATTTGTACAAGGAGCTTCGACAATATTATCAAATGATGAAATCGAGCTAAGCAAGTAAATTCGAGGTCATGCAAGTCAAAGTACGTGTTCTATACTTATTTTGAACTTCATTCGCAATTAGATCAATTTAGTGGGATTTGAGCCTTTTTATTAAAAAAGTATGTTACTTTGTAATTTTTGTAGAGTCATACGCAACCCAATAGCTGAGAGTGCGGGTATTACGTCATGCGATCGATGTATCAAATAGCTACGACATATCATGATGCACCTAGCTTGAGATCGCTAAAGCTAAAGATGCAAATTCTATTTTAAAACGATTTATTTACAGATAATTAATTTGTATTATTGAATTGCAACAATAACCATAATTTCTTTCAGGAGCTTGATCCATATTCATATTCAGTGAGCGATATCATCGAGGTAAAAATATTTATTTGCGATTTTGTCAGTTATTATTTGTGATATTTTGTGTATTGTGACTTTAGGATTGATATCATTGTTGTTTTATACGGCTAGCAACCTGGACTAGCCACATAAAATCAAACGAAACAAAAAAAATACATATTAAACCGACCTTTAGGCTCAGACCGGTGTAATAGATCTTCGCATTTATTATATATAAATAAGACCTTTAAACCGGCCTTTATACATACTTCGGTTTAATAGAAGGCCTTCAAAATCGGCATTTGTATGTCGTTCGGTGTAATAGACTGTCTTTAAAAGATGCATTTGTTTGACGTCATGTTTAAAAATCCACCTTTAGCATCACGTTTAATTCATGTCCGGTTTTAAAGGTCCAAGTTTTAAAAATGGACCACACAAATCCTTTAACAGCCCCTCCTCATAACATTGATCCTAGATCCTGTTCTAAAAGCCAAAATTGTAGTAGTGCAAGAAAATGAAATTGAAGTCTAGCAACGATGACAGTAGTATCAGTAGCTAGTAATAATAAATAATAATAATAATAATAATAACAACATTAAAATGCTTCAGTATTACTCAATTATGTTAGCCAGGTATGTTTGCTGAAATTATATTATTTTATCTTCGAGCTAGACTCCACGAAAGGAGTGTAACACTTAATTTGTTGTTCAATTAATATATTGCAAGTAGCAATATAACATGTGACTTGATTCAGCATTAAGTTCTACTTAATCTATCATTGATTGAGCAAATATAGTGTCAACGAATCCTAACAAACATATTAACTAACCCCTCACATGCCCACTTGTTGCAAATTAATATCCTTACATCCAACATGAAATTTCTGATCTTCTATGGTTGCAATTTTAGTTCAACATAAAGGACTATTTGCAGATTTGACAGCTGATATATCAGCTTCATCGAAAAGACTATCTGCAAGACTGCAACTATAATTTGTGTCTACAAGAAGTCAAGAACCTTTTCTATGTAATGTCTCTTTACATAAAGAAGAATCGTCAATGAGACAATTAATGGCATCAATAATGGCAGCAGCCAAATATTTACACCAATTAATTTTCTTTTTTGAAGTACTTAATTTACAGCCGAAACCGAAAGTAAACTAGCCGCAGCAAATCAGACAGGGACCCAGCAAAGAATCAACGCTGTCTCCGTTCAAGGTAGCAAACCTGACCGACACATGGGCCCACAAGGACTCTCTGCCCCAGTTCAAGCCAGACAAGGCCTCAACGCTGCCCGTAACTGCACCAACCAGCCCAAATGCCCAGAAGGCCAGAATTAGCATTGATCCTATTCCTTGCACACCAAATTAACCCTCTACGGCTCTACCTCTATATATCTCTCTCTCTACTCTGTGTACCGCCACCTTCTCCATGCAATAATCATAAACTAGTAAACCAGTAAACCACCTTAGATCGTATACATAATCAATTAGAAGCTAGGGGTTATTGTTTGTTTCTCAAGTGAATTTGGTTGTGTTGAGAATTAATGGCTGGCTATGGGGAAGATGCTGACATGACCGAGCTGACCCTTGCGCCACCGGGCAAACCTGGCTCTTCCTCAAGGTACGATCGAATCATTTCTAGTTTGATTTCCATTTTACAATAGTAATTAATTTTGTTGGTTCTATTACAACTTGATTTTCAATTTATAATACACTTCAAAAAATCTTGATCTATTGTTTTCAATGTTGTTGAATATTAATTCTTGTCCACTAATTAGTAATTACTATTAAACACATTTGCTTTTATGATTTATAATATAGTCTTATACACGAAGTTAGATTATTGTGAAAATGATTGTACTTCAACTCTAAGTGCAAACAGTTCAAATTATATTTTTTCGAGTTCGAAATACCAATTTAAGTTGCTCCATATGTTTTTCATATTGAAATCTTGTTAGAAATCAAAAAATTTAATTTTTAATTCTTTTTAGGTATTTTTTAGATATTCTTTAAAAACATCACTGGAGAAGTCATTTTTTAAATATTAAACAGGGTTTTAGAAACAGCCCATGAAATTTGTTTTCCTACATAATTTCAATATGAAGAATTTTCAGAGAACTTAAATCGAGGTTTTGAACTAAAAAAAATATAATTTGAAACGTTTTCACAATATACTAATTCCTTATGCACGCCTATATTAATTGTTTCCCTAGAAAAGAAATTGGTATCATGGTTGGATACCACTTGTTTTCCTCATTTGCTTGTATAAACTTACATTGTTGAACATTTATGAATTACAGGGGAAGGAGGAGAAATAAGGTTGAAGAAGATGCAATCTATGTAAAAGTGAGCATGGATGGAGCACCTTATTTAAGAAAACTTGATCTCACTGTCTACAGAGGTTATGAAGACCTTATAATGTCACTAAGCGACATGTTTAGATGCTACTCCTTAGGTAAACACAAAATTAATTTAATGAAGAAGATATTAATAAAATATTGTACTGAAATCCATAGAAGGTTCCTAACTAAAGTACCTACCATTTTACAGTAGGCCAATTGGGTTTAATTACATGATGACATTGTACTTGAATTCAATTCAATATGTTTGTTTCAATTAATAATTCAAAATGAAAATTTTCCTTCTAATTTAGGGGGTTTGGAAGGATTTGATGAATGCGAGTATGCGGTTGCGTACGAAGATGGAGATGGGGATTGGATGCTAGTTGGAGATGTACCATGGAAGTAAGTTATTTCTGTTTTAATTTTGTAATGAACTAACAAAACTAACGATATTCTGGTATCGATTTTGAGCGTGGAGGTTATATCTTTAAATGTGTGTATATACTATGACTTAATCAGCATTTTGGGAACTTAATCTATTTTTTTCAAATTTTATAACAGAGTTGACATGTCTATGTTTTTCTCTTTTCCCATGTTTTTTTTATAACAAACGAAACCTGTTTGGTCCTCATTTTATTAGCTGAAACATGAGATTTTACTATTCTACTTATATTAAAGAATCAAGCACTAGGATTAACAACCCAGATATAATTTATTGAATTTGGATACATACTCGCAGGATGTTTGTCTCTTCATGCCGAAGGATGAGAATCATGAAAGGATCCGAAGCGAGGGGTTTAGGCTGCAGCGACTAATCAATTAAACTAAGAAAAAAAGGGAAATGATGAGAAAACTAAGAGAAGCAAGATTAGCTATAAACCAGAAGATATTTCTTGTCATGTATAACCAACTCAGCAGATACATTTTATGTACAGTTTTGAAGGAAAGGCTCCTGTGTTCTGAGTTCTGACCCCATTTTAGATCTATATCATCATCCATTCATCCTAGCTTTTTGATGTATGGAGTCAGTGAGACCTTGTATAAGAACTAGGAAATTTTCTTTTCTGTTATATATTATGTTGTGTACTTTTGTGTTGTTAGTTGAGATGAAGAATTTTGGAGTATGATTTCAGATTGCAAAAGGTGTCTCTGTAACTCTGCATATATAACCCAAATATACGGGCTTTGGAGTCTGAAACTGGTTTTTTGTATGAATTCGGCCTCGAATAGTTACCAGTAATTTATTTAGATGTTATATCCAGCCCAAGAATAAGCAGCCAGAGGTTTCTCTTATCGATGCAACTGCTAATTGTAACTTGTAACACTGACAGTCTGACACATCACTGCATCAGTTGTTAATTCAATTAGTACACTAAAGTAGTACCTTAATATTTAGATTGTAACGTGACGAATGTAGATCCAACTTTTTAAAGGGAGGAGGGACCCGATTCCAGAGAATAAATTGAACTGGATAATGTTATTCTGTTATCCACTTATCCGCAGTCGGTGCGGTGCCTTACAATTATTATTATTATTATTATTATTATCATATCACAAGAGCAGCTGAAGCTTCGATGGTCAAAGATGACTTTAATTTCACAGATTGCTCTGAGATTCGTGCACATTACCTTCGATCAACAGCGCTTTTCATGCTAGCCGTCTGATCTTCTTGGTGATTGGGTGTGATCGTGATCAGACGGTACAGAGTAAACTGGTTTATAGTGTATTTCAAACAGTTGATTGAGCAAACAAATCACAAAAGATGTGCTATTTTGGTAAGCAGATGCATATGTTTCATTTCACATGCTTTGTTTACGTTAAAGTATCTGCTACCTATCTAGTGTAGATAATTATGTTAACCAGGTCCAAAACAACCATTGGGACAAATGGATTATATCATTGACTGTCTGTCATGAAAAGAAAACAAAAAATACTGAGCTCGCTACAACAAAGAACCAATTAGTGATATTTGAGCCTAAATAATTTCCTTTGTCAAAAATACTAAACCTATTCCATTACTTATCCATAATATAAAAAATATTACCCCTAGTTCAAATAAAACCGACGGTGTTCATGTGATTTTTCGTTAACACTTCCTTTAGTATACTGGTAAATACATTTTTTTTTTCTCTTGTTTAGGACTGTGAGTCTGTGATATTTGGATACTTCGAATATCTTATTGAATTCGTGTCGGATACTTCTTCGATATTCGAATATTTTTTGGGTGCATATTCGAGACTGGCTTATCCGATTATTTTATTCACTTTGATTGTTGGGATTCGATCTCCAAATACGTCTCGATACGTTTCAATACTCCATGTAACATCAGGTCTTGTAAAATTACTGATAATGTTTGTCATATCGCTGAAAAAATGAGTAGAAAATGATGCATGGAGGAGATTCAAACTCAAGACAAACCACCTTCCATCAAGACACCTTACCACGCGTCATCTCCTCTCTTTTGTATAATAATAGCGTGTTATATATATTTACTTATATATTGATTTTTAATTCTAATATATTAAATTAATTTTCCTAATTATAGTTCAATACATATAACCGCAATTGTATCTAATAATTTTTTAAATCGCCTTATCACCGCATTCTTATCGTATCGTATACAATACTTGCACCTGCACTTATGCAACATATATTTAGGGTTTATTTAAATGGATGATTGGTTTCGTATTTGGTCCATTAATTTATTTGTTTTTTTTCCCATTTAAGTGCTATATTCAGATTCAGTATATCTTGGGTATTTCATTGTTGAAATATTCGTTAAAAAAAAAGAGTCCGGTAAAATGAAAATAACATATTATTTCTAGGGTGAAGTTAATTATGGCGCTTGTGTATCTGGATCTTTCGATGTGTATCGAGATTCGATGCGCACAAATCTTCACGAATCTCGATATGCATCGGAGGATTCAGATGCACAATTAAACATGATATATCGCAACCACCATAGTTTTGCTTTTATTTCTATGAGAAGTAAATGTGTAAAAGGTAAGTTTTTTTCGTTGTTGGATGAGGAAAGTTTGAATATAGCAAAAGATGCGTTGGCCAACAGAACTCATCTTTAGTATATATATTGATGATGCTTTAATTTAAGGAAAAAATTTTCTCGTGCCACTCAAAACTAAGAAAATTTTGATATTGCCATTCAAAACTCATTTCTCTCATATTTGCCACTCAGATCCATCATTTGTTTCCAAAAAAGCCACTTTGCCTTTTATTATAATTTCTAGCCTCATTTTAAAAAACAAAATATATTTGTGGACCATACTACCCTCACCTCACCTGCATAATCGAATGAGTTATTCAAATCAGTCCAGTTCGAATCACAATCTATTCGATTCAAATCACTCTCACTCTCACTCTCACAATCGACTTAGACGAACTCAGCAGGAATCCTAGAGGGATCACAATCGATTAAAAAGAATGCAGGAGGAACTAGCTCCGCCTATTTCTCCGCCATCGACAACAGAAAATGGAACCCTAGCTTTGCCTATTTCTCCACCATCGACAGCAGAATGGAATCCTAGCTTCGCTCTGCCCATTGTTCTTTATTGTGATCCAAGGTGAGTTCTGATTATGTACTCCTTTTGACATGTATCTGCATAACCTAGCTGAACTGCCTGTTATCTGCATAGCCTACTGAACTGCACTCAATCTGTATCTGTTATAGCCTCTCGTTTGACATGTATGTCAAATAAGAAAGTGGTATGCTAGAGCTGAACTGGTTAGACCTGAACCGTTATACTAGGACATTGACTCATAGCCTCTGGTTTGACCTGAGCTGAATTAGATTTCAGATTTAGGACTGGTTGAATTTAGAACTGTTGTCTAAATTCCGGATTTACCTCTTAATTACTGGTTCGACCTCTAATTTAGAACTTACATGTTTGACCTCTAAATCTCTTGAATTTAGTCACTTACTGGTTTAAATTACAGATTTCATGAAAATTCGACTAGAAGATGTGTTACTAAGAGGAAATTATGTTACTAGTGATGAAGTTAAGTTTGGATTATTTTGATGTTGTTATTTTGAGAGATGCTTTTGTTCTTGCTTTTGTTTTACTTTCAATGTTTTTGTTTATTGCAAATCAAGAGATGCTTCTGTTTTGTTGCAAATTTAGAGAGGCTTCTGTTTGACTAGTTGATTACTTTGACATGTGGGTTGATGAATTTGATTAGCCTTTGGAAAATCCTTTGGTATGTATTTATTTTCGTGAACACTGTATTCTTGAATGCACTATATTAAGTTGTCAACAGACTTGGAGATTGACATATAATCATAAGTACTTATTGGCTCTCACATTTACTCATTTAATCATAAGTGTTAATTTCTAACAAATTTGGATAAGAATTGGTGAATAAAAAAATAAATATGATGCCTTTGAATCGTAAGTTTGTTGTGGCCGAATTCAGAACTTTAGTACTTGTACTATGAAACTAATTCCCGAATGTTGTTTCAGGATTTGATGTTTGGTAATTTATTTCATCCAAATAAATATGATGCTTATCAAGTCCAAAGATATGCTTGCACATGCAAGTTTTACTATGATAGAGACTAAAAACCCAACCTCCATGCAAGTATTACTATGATAGAGACTGTAAATCCAATATCCAAGTACAATACAGAGACAAATTTATGAGTTTGTTTGACCAAAAGAGGCATGAGAAGGCAGTTGTGTCAAGCAAATAACATCCAGCAAGTATTGCTATTGTATTGATATGTTCGTCAATTTAATTTCTATTTACCAGATGACGAGATAAGCATCCCAAAAAGACATAAATCGGATAACAAAATTCTTGTAATGACATAAATTTTACAATCAGACAATTACATTGTACTTGGTTAAAGATCAATTGAAAATATAAAAGGGATAAAAAGTCACTGAATCTATAATTGAAGAAGGCAATCCAACATATATACTCCACTGGCTTTTTACGATCCAACATATATACAATCATTAAGCTCAGTAGTGGACCCTTTTACCAGAAACTAGAATTGAAGAAGGCAATCAAAAGAGAGATATATGCTTCACTCACTTTTTACACAACAATATCATTTATAATCAATTAACCCAATTAATCCAAAAATATTAACAAACATCATCTATACAATATCAAAATCAGTTTTTCGGCATGCCCTCCACTTTTATTTTCTTCAGATGAGAGACCTTATCAAAATAAAAAATTTCACGATATCAAAATTTTCTCCATTACAAACTGAGAGACCTTATCAGAAAAACAAGCAATAACAAAATTTTCTTCATTAAAAACTAAGAGACCTTATCATACCTTACCTTAATTTCACAATACCACAACTTTCGATATATTAGGTTACAATGGAAATATACATAATAGTACCAGAATTCCTACTTAACCAAATAGAGCGGTTAAACACCTAATTGGGCAGCTAAACGCCTAATTGAGCAGTTAAGCACCTGAATCAGACAATGAAGTCATCGATTCGGTACAAACTTGAATCAGACAACTAATGGAGTAACTCGTGCTTGCTGATCTAACGGAGAATGGTTGATGCATCGCGTGTTTTAGGGTTCAGGCGGAGAGGTCGCTGGCGACGATGGAAACCCTAGTTAATTATGGCGATGTTGTCATTCGTGTTAGAGATAGTGCGAGCAGGGCTCAGGTGGGTCTGATTCGTGTATGTGTTCTTCAGGCTAGAGATCGTAAGGGATGAACTAGGGTGGGTTTGTTTGTGAGGAACATAATCGATTTTGAGTCATAGTCGTGATTCAATCGACTAGTTCGATTAGATGAGGGGTATTTTTGTCCACAAATGTATTTTGTTTTTTAAAATGAGACCAGGAATTATAAAAAAAGACAAAATGGCATTTTTGGGAGCAAATGCAGAATCTGAATGGCAAATATAAGAAAAATGAGTTTTGAGTGGCAATATCAGAATTTCCTTTATTTTGAGTGGTATGAAAAAAATTCTCCCTTAATTTAATTCCTTAAATAACGTGTACATTTAGAAGAATATTTTTGTCAAATTCAGCGATAAGATGTGTTTTCTAGACGCACGTGTCTGAACACAGCGTCTAAACGTGCGTCCAAACATAGTGTTCACATCGTTTTTTGAACGCAACGTTTAGATGCTACGTTCAGACGTGAACACAGATTTTTGAACTTTGCATCATATTTAATAATTTTGTCGTTTGTTTTTGCAGCATGAATGCATGTGTTTAGTATGAACGTTGAATGCAGAAAAATAGAAACATGACTGTTAAATTTTTGAAATCAATATCATGAATGTAATTCTTATTTTTTTTCAAAATAAGACAAAAAAAATTCCACTTACAAATGGACTAATAGTACTCATCATTTTGTTGGAGTCAATTTCAATTAATTATAATGAGCTAGGATAGGATATTGCAAAATGTAATTCAAGCGGAATGTTCATTCGTATCTTGAGTTTCAAGTTCAGATGGTTGATTCAACTATTGCATATGATCTTCATATTTAAATATATGATTTGGACATCAATTTTTTCTGGCATTGTTGTTTTAGTTCTGTCAAATCTGGTTAAGTAAGTGGTTAATTAGTTCAAATTAAGACTTGGATTTTATAATTATATATGGTCTTGGTACTTAAGTTTTGGTTTTGGTACTTAAGACTTGGATTTTAAATTACTGTGAAGGCTTCGAATAATGATATTTTAAAAATAATTGATTATGATATAATCTTAACAAAGTAAGCTTTCATACCAATATTAATTATTTTGTAATTTATACATAAGAAATATACATATATTTCGGCTATTGGACCGGATCAAAGAAAAGACAATAATCATATAATAATTGTTAAGTTTTGAATGTATTTAGTTGATCGGTCTAAATGAAGATTGACTAATTGACATCAAATGTAATGCTACATTAGATTACTACATATATTTATCTTAGATATTGACCACCTCCAAAGAGCATTTATTATTCGAGAATATTAAGTCATGTGTGCTTTATAGTGACTTCTTTTCATAATTTTGGATTTTTATTTTGGTTTCATATTAGAATCACGGTTAGGCTAAATCCACAAAGATGGTTTTTTTTTTTAGTTTTGATGAATTTATATTATGTATTCGAACCATAATTTAATTTAGTATTTGAATATAATTTAAGTTTAAATAAAATATGGTTAAGGTTTTCTATTAATTGAAACTATCAATGTTCGTCTCATAATTTTCAGCAAACCTCTTTCAAATTTGTCAGTAGATATAAATTCTTCTATGAAGGTCTGGGATGCAGACATGCAGTTGACATTTAAAAAATAATTGCTGCATACTTCTCTTATGCAGTTTGAATTAATTTTTCACAAAATAATCGTTCTTAAAAAGAATCATTGGAATTGAAAACATACGAGTTAGTATTTTCATGAAAATATACGAATAATTATTTTCTTTATACCATTTAAAAAATAATTGCTGCATTCCTTTAGATCTCTTATGCAATTTAAATTTAATTTTCACAAAAATAATCGTTCTTTGAATAAAAAAAAACAGTTGAATTGAACTTTTTTTACTGAGATGTTGCTCATGTTTACTAATCCTTATGATTGTCTCACTTGGACCAAAAAATAATATTTATTTTAAAATTAACTAAATTCATACAAGTACAGTGTATACAGAGGAAAATTTCTTCATTTTTTGTCTCAAACTATTAGAAAAACAGTAACTTTTTTTATCAATTTGGTTCTTAAACTAAAAAAGCAAAATAATATTTGAATTTTATTAAAATAATTAATTTGCTCGTAGTCTCTTTTTTACATTGAATTACTTCTTGAAATTTTAAAAACATTTAACCAACTTAGTCCATGAACATTTCTTAAATGAACCAAATTAGTTAAGAGTTACATTGATCTTATCTGAACTTGTCCTGCCACCAACAAAATGGTTTCCAGAAATGTGCATAAAGTACCATATAGTATTAATAATTATAAAAACATGCTTCTTATAAGAAAATAATTAACCAATTACTCACCCATGATTTTCTTTCAAAAATACACCTACGAAACTATATGATTTTGAAATATATTGTTAAAAAATATAGTTGTGGTTAGGGGTGCAAATTGAGGTGGCAATTGGGCGGGTCGGGCCGGGTCGGGTCGAGTTGTTTGACTTTTGGTGAAAGTCGGGTCACGGGTCGGGTCGGGCGATGTCAACGTCGGGTCTCGGGTCGTCGAGTGTCGATAATTTCCAGGTCACGGGTCGAGTCGGGCGAGATCGGGTCGGACCACAGGTCGTCCAGTGTCGACAACTTTCGGGTCACGGATCGGGTCGGGCATGATCGGGTCGAGCCTCGAGTCTACGAGTGCCCACAAGTTTCGAGTCACGAGTCGGGTCGGGCGAGATCGGGTCGGGTCTCAGGTCGACGAGTGCCAACAACGGGTCACAGGTCTCGAGTCGGGTCGGGCCTCGGGTTGACGAGTGCCGACAATTTTCAAGTCACGAGTCCGATCTGGCGACATCGGTTCGGGCCTCAGGTCGACAAGTGCCGACACCCTTGGGGTCACGGGTCAGATCGGGCGACATCAGGTCGACAACTTTTAATACATGAATTTTAGCCAAAGTAACATTATATATTAATTTAGTTTTTTCTATTATTTTCTTCATCCAAATAAATTTATAAGCTGATGAATTAGTATCATTAATTGAAATTTCTTAATTTATTGTCCAGTTTCTTATTATAAGGTATAAACTGTAAACACATTTTTATATTTGTTTTATAACCTGACATCGGGTCGGGTCAGGTTTCGGACTTTCGGGTCCACATGTGTCGCTTCAGATTGGGTTACGGGTCATCTCAGGTCGGGTCGGGTCGGGTCAGGTCGGGTATCGGGCACACAAGTGTCGCTTCTGATCGAGTCACGGGTCAAAGCATGTCGGGTCAGGTCTCGGGTCCATAGGTGTCGCTTCAAATCGGGTTGCAGGTCGGGTTGGGTAGGGTCGGGTCTCGAGTCTCTATGTGTCAATTCAGATCGGGTTACAAGTCATCTCAGGTCGGATTTGATCGGGTTATGCGTCAACCTTTGTCGCGTAAGATCGGGTTACAGGTCGTGTCGGGTCGGGTTACGGGTCAACTGTTGTCCTGTAAGATCGGGTTACGGGTCGTGTCGAGTCGGGTCAGGTCGGGTCGAGTTCGGGTTAGTTTGACTTTCTAACAAATCGAGTCAGGTCTGGCTTGGGTCAAGTAGGGTCGGGCGGGTTTCTCCGGTCGAGTCGGGTTCTGCCACCTCTAGGTGCAAACGAGTTGAACACAAACGAGCTGAGCCAAGTTCAAGATCAGCTCATTACTTAACGAATGAGCTTGTAACGAATGAGTTCATAACGAGCTGGTAACAAATGAGTTTTTAACGAGTCGAACACGAACGAGCCACGAGCTACGAATATTTTTGGCATCCCTAAACTATATGTTAATTAATAGTGTGCAACTTATACACAACTATTGAAGTTAGATATTAATATATATCAATTAACTTTATGTAACATGTGTGCTTCCTTAACGAGTCTAGTCGGACAGAGTTCAAGATCAGCTCGTTAACTTAACGAGCTAACCAGCTGGTATCGTTAACAACTCGAGTTGTTAACGAACGAGTTCATAATATTTTTTTGACTTCGAACACGGATGAACCACGAGTTACAAATATTTCTTGCCCCTAGTTGTGGTAAGTAATTTAAAATTTGGTCCTTTAACTTTGTTCTACACTCCTACCTACAGAATTTTTGGCATCGCATGCAGCCCTGCCGAAGTAAATTTGTCATATTTTCAAAGTAAAAGGTCCAAATATATTTTCCCTTTTTCATAAATTATTATCTAATCAAAGTGTTCAAGCTTCATCTTGCTCATAAGGGAAACAACTGAAGATGGCTTTTCAGTTTCAAAGTTGTGTGACTTAGTTAGATTCAGTGGTGGTGTATAGGACCGAGCAAAAAACTTGTAACTCGTGAGCTTTTTCAACTCGACTCGATAAAAACTTGTTTCTAATTCGAACTGAGAAAACTCAAGTTGGGCCAACTCGACAGACTCATGAGTTGAATTCGAGTTCATTCCAGCTCAGCTCAGGCCAACTGTAATTCAAATAGCTCAACTGTAGGCTGTATAACTAAAATACTCAAGAGGCCCAACCCACTACCCAAACGCAAATCCAACCCATTGATAACTAGGGATATGCCATAAGCCCTTGGCTCCCAGTCCGGCCCTTGTAAAGCTCTTGTCAGATCCGGCCATGATCCGGCCCTTAGTAAGATTTTGAAAGGGTCAGACCTTAGAAGGGTCGGACTTTATTCCAAAAATACAGGCCCCTATTTACCCGACCCTTTCAAGCCCCGACCCCGTCCGGCCCTCTGTAGACCTTATTCACGCCAGCCCCTCATACCTTTATCAACCCTTTCACAATTAAAAATAAATAAAAAAGAGACCAAAGCCCTTATTACCCGGCCCTGATCCGGCCCTCTGCAACCCCGAGGGCTTGATAAGGGCCGGGCCTTAGAGGGGCCGGACCTATTTCCTTATAACAAAGCCCTTATTACCCGGCCCCTATTAAGCCCTCTTTAGATCCGGCCCTTTCGTAGGCCCTTTAGGCCCGGCCCTTTAGACTTCCCCTATTGATAACCCAACTACCCAGTGGCCAGCCAGTACCCATTACCCAACGTCCCAATCCCACTACCCCAGACCTAAACCTAGATTCTTGTTATACATAGTCATAAAAAGAAATATTTTTGAAAGTTGAATTGTGGGCTTGTGGCGGAGAAAATGAATTGAGGCATGGTAGAAAATCTATCGTGCTGCAAAAAAAAACCTGTCGCACGTTAGAAAATCTACCGTTCTGGTCATTCGATCGAAAAACTCGTACCTCTTGACTATTTTTATCACTATCATTTTCATAAGAATAATGTTACGTAGATACCACATTTGATACCAGCTATCGACACTGATTTTATTATGCATATTAGTTGAGTTATCGTGCAAATTATTTGATTTATTATACATGTTATACCATAACTATTTCAGTACAAAAAATAACATGTATAACTATTTTATTACAAAAATAACATGCATAATAACTCAAATAATGTGCACGATAACTCAATTAAAGATGCATAATAAAATCGATATCGATAGTCGGTATCAAATATAGTATCTACGTATCAGCTTCCTTTTCATAATTACCAAAAAAAAGTGTTTACACTTGTAAGTTATAACTACAAAAATTGGACGTGCTTAATAGGCCTTTGATACAACAAAAAAGGAAATAATTCAAATTTGGAAGGGAAAACACTTAGAAACCTGACATGAGAAATTAAAAGGCGTCAGAAATCACATTCCTCCGATGGTTTGGCACACATAAACATGTCAATCTTTGATGAGATGAGATGAGATGAGATGAGATGAGATCCATACAAAAGTAGCATCTGATGCCTTAACTCTCACAAGCAAAGTGGCTGTGGATCGATGAAAAGGGATTTGTGAGAACTTTTTTGGGACATATATGTTGGTGTTAAAATAGATTTATGTCTATTCGAATCTTGTAAAATTAAGCAGTGTTTTCATCTCATTTTCCGTTGCAAATCGGTTTTACTATGAGACCTGCCACTTTTAAAAAAAAAAATTATTCATGTTCGTAAACTTACACTGTACACAATATATATTTCTACTCAAATTTGAAAAATTGTCACAAGCGTGTTTGAACTCAGAATCTTCTCTATGAAAATTGAATGTCTTAATCAACTGTACTAGAGTTGGTGACAGCCACCTTTTCAAATTAATAGATGTCTTCAGGGGCGGATCTACAATAATCCAGGGTAGGGCAAGTGCCCTACCCTGAATTTCGGTATTTTTCAAAATTCCAATAGTATTTATTGATAGTGCCCGACCCTGGCTGGAAGTTGTGCCTGACCCTGGCTCTGAATGCACTCTGGAATGAGAAAATTCGGCCCAGAACGCAACATCTCTTCGCGTCGCGAATCTGAGAAAGAAATTAACGGGTCCGCTCAAAATAACGGGTCGAGTTTCTATAATCTGCCAAATTAAAAAAAAAAGATATCGCGGATCGGATCGCCTCATCTCCACGCGACATCGACACTACTGAGAACCCTAACTCGTGAGTCGACTCAGATCTCTGCGAGATTCTCCACCCAACACCCAGCAGTTCGACCCCGATCTCTGCCATGTAGCACCTTTGATCTCTGCGAGATTGTGACTGGCCGACTCTGCCCTATCTCTGATCTCGCTGCCCCTGTGAGGCTGTGACCCTGTCTGCTCTCTTTGCGACCCTTTCTCTCTCTGATCTCAGGTGACACTCTTGCTGTAGGAACTGGTATAGAAACTAAAGTCTGGTACAAAAATTCAACTCTCTCTGGTCCATTGTTGCACAAAAAACAATGAACAAATGCCTATTATTTTTTATCTGCTAACCAAAAATCACAAATCAGAATTGTTTTGCTTAATCTCTTCATCTCTCACAAAATTCAGAAATCACAAATCAAAATTGATGTTCGCATGGACAACTAATTTTAATTGAGTTTTGATTTGGATTTTAATTGAGTCTTCAGACCTCAACCCTAGTACCCTGGTATTTTCTCTGTGTAAGATTATTTGTTTCAGTTCCTTAAAGTTGTATATAGGCTTCAGTATACTTAATTTTTTCATATTAGCATTTGACCAGAAGTTCTCTTTTCATCTACTTAAAAGTGAGAGAAATTTTGCATAAATTATCTTGTTAATTGGGTTGTTAGCAGACCTGATATAACATAAGCATCCCAAGGGTACTATATCAAATCATACTAATCGTTATTTGCTGCAAATTTTGGTTGACCAGCAGTTCAATATATTTTTCATTTACTTTAAAGTGAGAGAAATTTTGCATAAATTCCCTTGCCTAATTGGGTTTTTAGCAGACATGATGGAATAAGCGTTTTAAAGTTCTCTTTAGTAAGGGCACTATATATCAAATCATACTAATCCATTTTTGCTACAAATTTGGTTGACTATGTCATATGCAATTCAGGTAACTTGGGTACAAGCAAATAAAAGTGCTACGCTAGGAGATGAGCACTGTATGTTTCACTGAGTTTGAGATAAGAAAGGAGCATCTGAAGAGAGATTGTCTGTTGTCTGAATTATAGAAATTGTCAATTAATTTAAATGATGTGTCTATTGCCTGAAGTATATAAATTGTCATTTATTTTCAGGATGTAGTCTCGGCAGGTGCAGTTCACCAAAATTTATAAGGTGCTGTTATTTCGAGCTCGGGTCATGGACGCATGAGCATACAATGTCCTTAACTTACCTATTTGGTTCACAGAAATCTTACTTTCTCATTTTTTAAATGCAATATTAATTTTTAAAATGATATGGCGCTTGCATATGGCAGGATTGCATCTGTATATAGTGAAATGATAAGAATAAAACATAGTATTTTTTTTATGATATCCAATGTTTTAGATGAGTTTATTTATTTATTTTTATATATAATTGTGTCCTACCCTAGTCAAAATTCTGAATCCGCCACTGAATGTCTTAATGCTTAATACTCAATGCACGCACTCTCTCTGCTCCCTCTCCTCAACCAAAAAAAATTATAACAACATAAATTGATTCTTAGTACAAAAATGAACCGAGAGTGAATTGGTAAAAGAAGGGAAAACTTCTCTTTTATTCACCGTACATCGTACAAGGGAGAGATAATTATTTTTTATTCATTAACGACTTACAACACACAAATGTAAATCTGAAAATAAACAAAAATATATTTCTAAAACTAATATTCACTACAATTTGAACTCAGATCTCCTTCGTAAAAATTTAATGTCCTATTACTACACTATACCTAATGCCTTACCGGCTTACCCCCATTGAGGTACCTTCTCTTGTTCTCTATTTTTTTTTTTTTTTGATGAAAAATCTCTTGTTCTCTATTATTCATCATAAAGAGAGAGAGAGAGAAAAATAAGGTTTAATTCCACTGTTTTACCAATTCAATTCGATCATAATGCCGCATAATCAAAATTCGAGTATTATCTAGAAATTATTACCAAATGACCTCAATCCTTCCTTTACTTCCAAAAAAAAAAAAATTCGAATGATTTAATCAATGTCTTCATGAAAGTCGAATAAATTAGGTAGTCGATCATCTGATTTGGAACAGACAAATTTGGCACTGCAGTAAAAAAAGGATCATACTTTTGAGAACAAAAATTTCAATAAAAATATTATTAAAATTAATTACATCCGTTGATTGTATCAATCATAGTGCAATCTTAATTTAAATATGATTTAATAACAAAATTTGCTAAAAAAAAAGTGCGTAAATGAGAAGTTAATAATTAATGTGTCATGCATATAGCTTGCAATTTTGATATAAATATGAGGTGTTGAATGATTAATTATAAATGTCATTACAACAACAACTACAAAGTTTTTTGTTTCAAACAAGTTGGATAGGCTAGAGACAAAGTTTGTATTGGATTTCATTTGCATAAGTTTGACTGAATTTTTATATTAGCTCGTCAAGTCTATCACAACTCTCATATTTTCCGAGTTTGGAAACGTCTATGTAAAACATAGGTGTAGTTCTAAAATTGCATGAAACTAAAATTAATGTCATATCTAATTAAGAAATAATTTATTATGATGATTACAAAATTTACTTCAACTCGACATGATTAATATAATTGTGGAATTAATTTGATGTACTATTAATTTGTAGAACAGTCTGACCAACTAATGATATATTAATAGAATAATATAATTGTGGAATTAATTTGATATACAATTTGGTTAACTAATGATATATTAATAGAAAGAAGTGAGGTGAAGTAAAATAGATTTTCAAGCCCATAAATGGCGAGCCAAAAATGAGTGTAGAGGAGTATTTTGGTGATTATATGTGAATTATTTGTTCTAAGTTTTTGTCTATTTAAAGAAGACCAAAGTAAATGAGAGGACATCCAAACCCTAGCTACAGGGCCTATTTTCTCCCTTTTCCTTTTTGCAAGAATTTTATCATCCTCCTTTCTTTCTTTTATTTATTTATACTGGCTCATGTATTGAGAAATCCTCATCAATTGTAGAGTAGATTTGAAGAGTTTGTTATAATTAGATTTGAGATTTACAAATACTAGCATATTTGTTTAATCTCTTGGTTAATCTTGTGACATAATTCATTGTAGAGACACTCGACTTCGATTGTAGGAGATGAAGCTACTAGATTAAACTCATCTCTTGTTTGACAATTTGCAAAACAAATCAGTACTAACCTTGCACATGAGCTTTTGTAAAGTTGCAGGTTAAAAGAGGTACAAACTGATGTTGCACATGCTCAAGCAATGCTCGCACATGCTCAAGCAATGCTCAAACATGCTCAAAACATGCTCACGACATCAATGAATGGCTTCATAGTGCTCAACAGAGCACAACGTTACCATAACGCTTCATAACCCGTCACAACGGGTCTGCAACCCGTCATAACGGGTGTCCAACCTGTCACAACGAGTAAGGAGGAGAGAGGCAGTGCAGAAGCTTGGATTTGGTAGAGGACAGCGTTATTGTAAGGCTTCCCTAAGGCGTTGTAACGCTTGCCAACCCGTTATAACGGGTTCCCAACTCGTTGTAACGAGTTCCTGCACATAATGGCCCACATGACAACTATAGATGCATAGAAGGGCAAATCTGGAAGAGTAGCAGCTCGTTATAACAGGTCTGGCAACACGTCACAGACTTCTTGTAACGCTACATTTGATTTTGAAGGGATCACAACTCCAAGAAGTGCTCAGCCTATAAATATGATGCAGAGACGAACTAGCAGGGTATCAAACACTCCCCCCACAAGCCTCCATGCATCAAATTGAGCACATCAAAGAGTCCAATAACATTCTCCTCCAGCTACCTAAACAAGAGAGCATTAGAATAGCACCTGTAGTCTAATTGTCAATCTAAGAACTTACCTTTAAGCTAGATTTTAGCCTTTGGTGCACCACATTTGTGTTGTCAAGTGATGTATTCTTTATTCTTGATTGTTTTGTTAATCAGACTGTTACCATGTAGAGTGGTGTTGCCCCATACATTGGTCTAGGAGACGAATATTGATTTGCTTGTTTAGAAGAAATCAAAGATCGGCTCCGCAATTGTAAAGAACACTTGTTGTGATAGTGAAATCCGCTCGGAAAGAATATTTGGTTCCGGGAGACTCGTGGACGTAAGCCTAGTTGATTGATAGGCCAAATCACGTTACATCGCGTGTTCTTTTTGTTCTCTTGATTGCTCTTACTCTCTCTTTACTCTTTCTTTATTACTTTGTTTTTTGTTGATTTGTGAATTGCTCTATCACTTCTAAAAATTGTTTGCTTTAACTCTTGGCTGGGTGATTAAGGTCTAAAAATTTTAATTTGAAATTATTGATTGAAAATGCTTTCGCCTTGAAATTTGACCTTAGTCTTGTACTTTAAGCCCCAATATTCTAACGGAAGCAAGGGGAGAGACTTTTGTTAGATTAAACTCTTCTTTAGTTTGATAATTTGTAAAACAAATCAGTACTAACCTTGCATAATTGAGTTTTGGTCAGTTGCAAATTTATACAGGTATACTATGATGATGCAAACATGCATGTACAAGTGAAGACGATCACTTTGATATCAAGAGCAAGCAACTTGGGCAAAAACTGAAGCTTGGCAGAGCCATGCATTATCGTATCGCACTGAGAACCCGTCACAACAGGTTCTCTACTTGTCATTATGGGTTGTCCATCCGTCACAACGGACCACCAATATGTTGTAACGGATTAACAAGGAAAAGAGCTGGAAGACAGGGTATTTTTTGCAGTTTGCCAGAGGCATGTTTTACGGTAACACATTCCAGACCCGTCACAACAGGTTGTCAATCTGTCATAATAGATTCTCCACCCGTCACAACAAGTTCCTATCCAAGAGGGCCCATAAGTCAACTAGATAAACATTGAAGGGCCCAAATTTTCTGACTTACCTCTTTGTCGTTAAGTTTCTTTCTGCACTTCTTTTTGGGTGGAGGAAATGATCTGCGAGAATGGGAGAGACAAAAGAGGTTGACGGTTCGACGAAAATGACGACATGAAGGCGGATAGCTAGGGTATAAAGCAAGCAACTGCTAAAAATGAGGGAAAAATAAATTTGGGGGAGAAATGAATTTTTGTGCAACTTGGACTTACTTTCGTGAAAAAATGAAATTTGAAATATTTCTCTGAAAGCGTGGACAGTATTTCTCTGGCATGGCGAAACTTTGTTCCGTGCATATTTGTTTCGTGAACTTATCAACGGAAATAATCAGCGACAAATTTCAAATTTATGTATTTTCGTCGAAGCATGAATTACCACGAAAAAAAGTATAGGTAACTACAGTAATAACGAAAATTCTGTTACATAATCACGAAATGACATGAAAGCTGAGTACGTGGAGACTTCGCTAGAAACAGAAAGTAGCTAGCAAAAACATAAAGTAGCAGAATAGAAAAAAAAAAATAGTGTTGCCATCTAAAAAATTGTTCTTTGAAAGATAATGTACCACACGCTCTCTGCTAAATTAATATTGAAATTAAGCAAATTACATATGCAGATTTACGCACGGCAAGCAATTCTTCATTGACCATCATGGCTTAGATAGTTAGATACCTAGTTGGGATCTCTTTGAAGAACTTTCAACCTTCTATCAAACAATAAATATTCAACATTGAAGTTCTAATGCTTCTAGTACGTTTCTGACTGAATGGGCTAAATTATGCAGGTGCAAATTTGCTATAGCGCAATACATACAGCACAAAGATTGGACGGTTTGAATCTATCGTTCATCTGCAACGGCTCACCAACGATGAAAATCAGAGATCAGATTTTTTAATACAAATCTCGATGCAAATCAGACGGCTCTCAGCCTGCGCTGCACACATTGCGCATGATCCAATTACATCGTCTAGACAAACATTCGCATATATAATGGTGACTTGTGAATGGGTACAAACCGGAGAGGTGCAATGCAAAGGTGTTCTAGCTGCATGTGAATCGCTGACAAGTGACAATTGATGGCTCGTGCCAGGGGTGAAAACCCAAAGCGCACTAAAATCACTAGTTTACTCTCGTGATCTCCACCTTTGTCCTATTTAATTTAACCCCTTTTATCTTCTTCACTACACTCATCCCACCATTCAAGTAGTAAAACAGTTAAACAGATCGTCTTTTTGTGAAAAATGTAAAACAAAAAGTTACATATGTCATAGGAACTAGGAAGTATATCGTCATGATATATAGGATATATATACTACTATCACCATCAGTAAGTTATTTTATATACTAATTCTTTTGGAAATAAACTATCAAAAAAGTCTAAAGTTATAAACTTGTACTTTGTAAAATTATTATTAAAACCGACTAAATTGCCATTGTAACATACAATTAATATTGTGTCAAGTAATATTGATATATGTTTTGTTTTGAGCATGCATAATTACTTTTAAGTGAAATTTATGTATATGATAATATGAATCGTCATAGAAATTGTTGATCATATAAAATAAAACAGGTGCATGGTGCATTCGCTAATTATTTCAAAAAAAATAAACAATATGTATGACAATTAGCATATAACTATCATGTATACTAAATAAATGAAATACCGTAAAAAATATTTAACTTATTTGACTCAAGTAGCCATGGAGAATACCATGCATAGATATGAAAACAATATGAAATAAGTGGCCATAGACAATCAAGATTTTATACTATTGGTGATCCAACAAGATATGTGCCTATTCCAAATAATATGGAAGTTGTAGCGTATTTTCTCACTCTTAAAAAGAATGTGGGAGTAGCTAATTATATGTGAAGCATGAAAAAACTATATTCAATTAAATTAATGCTTTTGTAATTTTTTTCTATTACAAGTTGTTAATTAAATTTATCACTTTCTCAGTTTGACTTCATATTTAATCTCCTCCATAATTTTGTACTCGATCAGTAATATAGTAAGTTTATGACTAGTTTTAATTTGTGCTTTGGTTAAGTAAAAAAATGGATATCTATATGTTGATAGTTTTTACAAAAGATAATAATATATAGTATGCGAAAAAATAATAATTTGTTAAAAAATTATTGTATCTTATAATTAACAACTGATGTACTAATTTTTTTTACAATTATCAGTACATTAAGATTATATATAGTAACATGAACTTCAATTACTAATAGCATCCATTGCTAATCCACTTAATATTATTAATTTTTTGGTGAACTGAAATTAAGGTCTCAACTTTAAAAAAAAAAAATCAGGCTAATTCTCCTCTTGTTTGTTGTGATAATTAGCTCTAGGCATCCACTAGTACACCAGCCCCAGGAAAAAAAATATTTCAAACTTGCCCCCTTTCCTTTCAACGTTGTCATTATATAAGCTTCAATTCAGCATCGATACGCGCCTATTTGTTCACAAGCTCTTAACTTACAAGTTAGAAACAACAAAATGTGGGCCTACTCTACACCCCTCCTCCCCTCTCACTTCCTCCTATTAACACTCTTTGCTTCCAATTTTCTACCCATATCCACCTCCATTCATGACTACCATGATGCATTGACCAAGTCAATCCTATTTTTCGAAGGGCAGCGGTCGGGTTGGCTGCCACCCGATCAGCGTGCTACGTGGCGAGGAGACTCGGCTGTCTCAGACGGGTCACAAGCAGGAGTAGACCTTGGAGGAGGGTATTATGATGCAGGAGACAATGTGAAATTTGGTTTCCCCTTGGCATTCACCACGACAATGCTCGCATGGGGCGTTGTCGAGTTTGGGGAATTGATGCCACCGGATGAACTGGTAAATGCTGAGATGGCGGTTCGTTGGGCGACGGATTACCTACTTAAGACAATTTCACATCCTGGGCTGATCTTTGTGCAAGTCAGTGACATCAAGTTAATTTGGAAACATAGTTGATGCATGTTTTTTTTTTCTCTCCATTTTTCCTACCAACAAAATTTGATGGGGGGTACTTCACATTATCTCTTAATCGAATAAATCACTGTATACTAAATTAATACATATAACATGCAATTGTACATTTCCACTAAAATTAAAGGACCGCTAGTAAATAGACTCGCAGTCCCACACATAATACTATAGCTAGTGATGCACTGCTATCTTTATTCCATCCTGCTCAGACATTAACTAATCACCGATGTAGCTAGGTACATTACATAAATGTAATCTGAAATCTGAATAAATAACAATCCCTACATATTTTTAACCATCAATTAATAGGTAGGGGACCCCATAAATGACCACAATTGCTGGGAGAGGCCAGAGGATATGGACACTGCACGTACCGCGTACAATGTGAGCACAGAGCGGCCGGGGTCTGAAGTAGCCGGTGAAACTGCGGCCGCATTGGCAGCGGCTTCAATGGTATTTAGGGAAACCGACCCGGACTATGCAGACATACTCATGGCCGGCGCTAAAGAAGCATTTGATTTTGCAGACACGTACAAGGGGGCGTACAGCGACGACCCCGGTCTGAAGGCTGGTGTCTGTCCGTTCTACTGTGACTTTGATGGTTATCAGGCAAGCATTTCTAATTGTTCATTGTTTTGTTTCCCTCTTTTCCTCTGTATATCTTCTATTTATTTATTTTTTGTTGTTGTATCTCTCTGGGTATTATTGCTGAATTTTATTGTTTCTTCCTTTGTATTATGTTATACTACTATTACTTGCAAAGGAAAAGAAAAAAGAAAAAAACATTTGCTTTGCTCTACTTCAGGTTCTGCGTTCTGAGTTCGTGGCTCGGAGGTGGGGCCAGGCTAAATGAGCTTTGTCAGATTTCTGATCCATATTACACTATTACATCATGACAGTGTGACATTCTATATATGGGCTTGAATAAGAATGTGACATTTTATTTGAGGCCCAAAACATATTATGAGATAACCAAACAGCCCATTTATTAGCCCAGTCGAACGAGATTAAATGCATGATTCAGATTCAGAACCAAACTCTGAAAATTAAAAATTGAACACAGGATGAATTGCTGTGGGGAGCAGCATGGCTGCGCAGAGCCTCTGAAGAGGACACTTATCTGGAGTACATTCAAAACAATGGCAAGATACTTGGCGCAGAGGAAAACATCAATGAGTTTGGATGGGATAACAAGCATGCTGGCCTCAATGTGCTGGTTTCCAAGGTACATCCCACCTAGGGATGGTTGTTGGTTGTTGTCTCTGACATACATAGCTGTCCATACATTTTTGTTACCAGTCAGGATGGAATTTTCTTTTTTTTTATATGGTTAGTTGATAGGTGTTTGGTTGAATGGTTTCTGATCTCAGCAACATACATAGCAGTCGGTACAGCCGGTACAATTTGGTACCAGTCATGATATGTGCAGAGTAAAATTGGATGAAAGCATAATTGAGGCTGAATTGATAAGTGCTCACCGTTTGTATACTGAAAAGGTATAGTACCAGTAACGATCATACTGGTACACTGTGGAACTGATATGATTCCTTAAAGGCTTAAAACTATATATTTTGTGGAAAATTGTTTTGTTGGATACCAACTGGGTAGGTGACAACTTGATATTGAAGATCAAGCTCTTTATTGAAGCCATACAATGAGGCTACATTCAAATTTTTCAATAAAATATTCTAAGCATCTTATGTTTATTATATATCAAAATTTCAAAAAATAAATTACTTATAAACATGTACAAAAAAACAATTCAATTATTTCAGCAATTCATGGAAGGTCAGGTGCTATCTCTGGAAACTTACAAGGATTCTGCAGATAGCTTCATGTGCACATTAGTACCAGAATCTACATCATCCCACATACAGTACACGCCAGGAGGCTTAATTTACAAGCCTGGAGGGAGCAACATGCAGCATGTCACCTCTATTTCATTTCTTCTCCTCGCATATGCAAAATACCTCTCCGAATCTTCCATGACTGTCAATTGCGGCAACATCACTGTTGGTCCCACTACTCTCATATCACAAGCCAAAAAGCAGGTATTTCTAATTGGATTTTATTTGTTGCCTACCCTTAATCCCTATTTTTTAGTCCATCAGTAACTTGTTGCCCCCACATGGTAACCAGAGGATTGCTGCAAACTTAGATGCATTGAATATGGTCTTTTTTTTTTCTCGACTAAATTGGTCACTGTCAATCCATTACGTATAAGTTTACTTGTTTGGATTTTTTTTAGTCCTGGAGCAGTCAGTAAGAATGGCATGGCAATTAGATAAAGCTACAGATCTAGAGCAGTTTCCTGTATATTTTTATGTGTTATGTTGATTAATACTTTTGTAATCAACCAGGTGGACTATTTATTAGGAGATAACCCAATGAACATGTCATATATGGTTGGATATGGAACTCGATATCCACGACGGATTCACCACCGAGGCTCATCTCTACCATCTATCTCAATCCATCCACAACCAATTGTGTGCAAAGATGGGTCAGACTACTACAAATCGTCTGACCCAAACCCAAACCCGCATGTTGGGGCAGTTGTCGGTGGGCCCGGTGATGATGATGTTTATGAGGACGATCGAGCTGATTTTCGCAAATCCGAACCGACTACTTACATTAATGCGCCGTTGGTGGGGGTCCTAGGTTATTTTGTTGCTAACCCTATATAACCCTTGTCAATGGTGAAAATCTACTTGGATATTTGAAATGTAGATAGCACAATTTCAACTATAGAGGATTTTGGAGTGGATCAAAGGACTTGTATTTTTCACTTATATAGAAAATTGATTAATTTTACCATGAAATATAAATACGATTGAAAAGACGGGTAAATTTGCTTTTCATATCTTACCTTCCTACTTTTTAGTTTCTTAAACTCACAAGCAGATGATTCTGTGCCTAAATTTGTACAAACCCGTTTGAAGGTGATACCACAGACCTTCAATTATAATGAAGAAATAGATAATTGGTGCACATTGAATTTTCACAGAATTCAGTAAGGATTCAGATCTTCTCCAACCTCTTGTTTAGTTTCAGAATGTTTAAGCACCAAACTAATTCAATCGGACAAGATCGAGTCGCGTTATTGAATTGTGTTAGTAAATCTTGATTTTTTCTGATGTTAATTTGTTAGTAAAATTAGATTATGATGTGGACAAGATAGGACTAGATCAATTTACAGGTTGTATCAGATCAAATCGGGTTGGGTCGGATCGGGTTCGGGTCCTCATGTGTCGCTCCATCTCGGGTCGGGCTAGGGTCCTCATGTGTCGCGCATCTTGGGTTACGGGTCGTCTCGGGTCGGGTCGGGTTCAGGTCGCTTATGTGTCGCTTTGTCTCGGGTTACGGATCATCTCGGGTCAGATCGAGTTTGGGTAGTTTGAGTTTATCAAAATATCGGATCGGATCGGGTTCAGGACGGGTCGGGTTCTGCCGCCTCTACCTGCGCTATATCGTCCTTGGGTTGTTTGATCTCCCTTGGCTGCATCAATATTTGTGTCCATATTTAAAATTCTCTGTTTTTCATCGGTGACGGTCCATTTTCTGTAGCGCGCTGTTGTGTAGTAGTAGAATCAGGTCCTTCGCATTACGCCTCGCCTCCTTTCTCGTAAAATTTAAAAAGCTTATCCTGAGAAGTTATAACAAGAACGCCTCATTAATTCAAATAACATGATATAAAAGTTGAATCTAAATAATTTTTTGGCAAAATTTTACGTATACCTTTCAAAAACTTCAATATTACGTATTTCTCCCTCTAAATTTGAATATTACGTATTTCTTCTTTGAAATTTAAAAAACTCACAAATTTATCCATTTTATTATTTTTATATTAAAAACTCATTTTAAACGAGCAAAATATCCATTTTACCCTTCACTAAAAGCATTAAAAATGTAGCTTGTTTATTGAGAAATATCGGTCTTATATTTGATCATTTTCTAAGGACAAATTGTTGATTTTGTACCACTGAAATATCTAGTGACATTTAGGTACATTGTTATGTATGTATCAAAAGTAGATAAATTAACAGTTTGCTTTCGAAAATCAATCAAATGTCAGACTCATATTTATATTAGACAAGAAACATTTATTTACATTTTTAATTAAGGGTAAAAGAGGTATATTTTATTGTCACCGAGTGTACCTCAAGAGTACAAAGTGACTTTGACCTAAAAAATTGATCAAATAAGACTGATATTTTTCAGTAAACAAGCTACATTTTTTTAATATTTTTAATGAAGGATAAAATAAATATTTTATACATTTGAAATGAGTTTTAATATAAAAAAATAAAACAGATAAATTTGTGAGTTTTAAAAATTTCGAAGGAGAAATATGTAATATTCAAATTTAGAGGAGGAAATACGTAATATTGAAGTTTTTTAAAGGTGTACATGAAATTCCGTCCAAATTTTTTTTAAATAACCAAAATAAATAAAGAAGATACTGTTTTGACAAAATTCGATTCAAAATTACCAAACTAGTCATTTCGAAATCAATGATTCCGGAATAAAAACGGAATCACAGAATACAACTTAACTCCGAAATCACAGACGCATACGTAACTCTAGAATCATTGCTTCAGAAGTTACATCTGATTAATTAGCGCAAAGTGAACAATTGATTATTTTTTTGCAAAAATACTGAATTCTCTGATTACGACAATAACAATTATAAAAATAAGAAGATGACGCAAAAAGAATACAACAAATTAGTGGATTCCACGTGGTGATCTTTCTATGGTTCAAATATAAATATCTTCACCAAGACAATGGCTTCAGCTTCAGAACACAAAAAATTTGTTTATAGTTTATACGAAAGACGGTCTTGCTTCATATAGCATGAGCTCCTCATTATATTTTTTCTTTTTCTGATGCAGCATAATCTTTCAAATTAAGAAAACAAATTTACTTGATTTAATAGCTTTATTCTTGTGTACGAAATATTGTAGTCTAGATCTAATGGTCCTTATACACATTTTTATAAACATTGAAAATGTAAAATGATAATAAATTAATAAATAGGAGATTTGGGCTCAGGAAATCTTTTGTTTCCCCTTTTAGGTGCAATTTTGACTTATTCTTAGTCTATTCTTAATCGTTAAAATTATAGGATAATCAATGGATAACGGATGATACAGATAATATTAATATAATAATTGGGAGCTGATACAGTGATACACAATTTGATACGCAATTGATACGCTCGTCCATTTCGTCCTAAAATCCTCTCCATTTTTTACAAATTATTCTCTCCAGTTAATTTGTAATGCATATTAATTTATTTATAATTTGTAATGCATGTTAATTGTTTTGAGTTATGATTTGTAATGCATGTTATATATGATAGATTTTCATTTCGTATATATGCGAATTTGTAATGCATATTAATTTATTTATAATTTGTAATGCATGTTAATTGTTTTGAGTTACGATTTGTAATGCATGTTAATATATGATAGATTTTCATTTCGTATATATGCGAATTTGTAATGCATATTAATTTATTTATAATGCATATTAATTTTTTGGTACATATTCATATTTTTCCAGTTGTTATGCATATTATTTTTTTCCCAATTGTTATGCATGTTATTACAGCAAGCATGCATATTAAATTGACTAACATGCATAAAAGAACAAAATTAAATGTAAGATGCACAAAAGCTAGAATAACACCAATAACACCAGAAATAACTTGCATAATAACAAATATAACATGCATAACAACAGAAATAACATGCATAACAACAACTAAATAAGAATGCATGTGTTTTTCAATTAACATGAATAACAACAGAAAATTAAGTTTAAGCTACATTACATCACAAAAACTACTATAACAACTATAATAACATGCATAACAACCAAATAAATATGCATAGTAAATTAACCAACAAGCATAACAACAGAAAAATGAAGTTTAACATGCATAACAACTAGAATAAGTAAGTATGCATAATAAATCAAATAACAAGCATAACAACTAGAATAACATGCACGACACTAGAGTAACATGCATAACAACTTATAACAAAAAACAAGTATGCATAGTAAAATCAATCAACATGCATGACAACTAGAATAACATGTCTGACAACCATATTTTGTATGCTGACGTTTTCAATTAACATGCATAATCAAATTAAGTATGCATAGTAAAATCAATCAACATGCATGACAACTAGAATAACATGCCTAACAACCATATTTTGTATGCTAGTGTTTTCAATTAACATGCATAACCAAATAAGTATGCATAGTAAATCAACTAACATACATGACAACTAGAATAACATGCATGAAAACCATATTTTGTATGCTGACGTTTTCAATTAACATGCATAACAACAGAAATAACATGCATAATAAATGTAACATGTTTTCCAGATAAGAATCAATCGGAACCAGGAATCAATCGGAACAATATGACGCGATGAAACAGTTTTCAAATAGGAAAGAAAATTGAACTGTCCAGTTGTCAAGGTGAAAAAAAATTTTGGAGGTGTCCATTGAATGGAGACGTCCATTCGGTATCAATTGCGTATCAAATTCGGTATCCCCGGAACATTTTCCATAATAATTTTCAATTTTATAAATATAGGGTAAACTAACAAGATATATAACAGCACATAGAGTTAGTATAAAATTCCAATTTGAGGAGCTTATGCCACAGGAAGCAAGACTATGTCTTTTGTACAAAGAATTTTTTTATGTTCTCAAGCTGAAGCCATTGTCTTGGTGAATCGATTTATAGTTGAACGATAGAAAGATCACCACGTGGAATCCACTAATTTGTTGTATTATTTTTTCGTAATACTGAATTCTATCTGATGTTTCACTTTGCTCCAATTAATCAGATGTTTCACTTTGCCCCAATTAATCAATATAACTTCGAAAGTAATGATTCCAGAGTTACGTAGGAGTCTATGATTTCGGAATAAGTTGTATTCTGTAATTTCGTCTTTACTTCGGAATCTCTGATTTTGAAATGACTAGTTTGATAATTTTGAACCGAATTTTGTCAGAACAGTATGTTCTTTATTTATTTTGATTATTTAAAAAAATTGGAAATTCCGCCTATGCATGACAATTAATGAAAAGAGAGACCGAAATCTAAAAAATAGCAATTATCAATAATAAATATTAGAAAAATAAATAAATAAATATAATGTAAATTTTGAAAAAAATCACTTAAAAATTGAAATTTAGTTAATGTTATTGTAAACTTTATATTTTTTTTTTTTATTTTGTCGCTCTAATTATATAATTAATATTAAAAAATAGATAACACCTGAAATACCCTTGGATTATTTCTTCTTCAGGAATCGCTAACAAGGATTCAGTAAATTTCGATTCAATGGAAGACTAGTGTGAGGTGAAATGGAAGTATAGAAGAGAGAAATGGTGGATTTAAGAAGGAAACTCTTAAAAAGAAAATGATTAGAGGGTGTTTAAGATATTATCTATTTTTCATTTTAATGATATAATTATAATGACAAACTTAAAAACTAATTGAGTTTACAATAGCATTAATTTAAAACTTTGAAGTTACATTTTTCAAATTCTTAATAGCATTAAACTAATTTAATAATTCAACTTTTAACAGCGAATGGCAGTTTAGAGACTTAGCAAGATTTTATGTGAATGAAACATCATTGAGTTTAGCTTAATATTCAAGATAAATTATATAGAAAAACTTCGAAAGGGGCCAAAGGAAACATTATAAAAGTTTGGAAAATAATGTTGTACAATGTAGTCCACATCCAATTTCACATGTTATATATTTGTGAAGTTATTCAAATAACTTTACATCAAACTTTATATATTTAGAATAGTTTAATGTATGAGCGAGCTTAAAATGCAACGATTCAGAAATTGTGCCAAGGGCAAATTTGTCCAAGAAAACACATAGGAGTGTTCAGAGGGATCTGCATAGAGATAGTTCAAAGAGTCGAGCCGGGCTTCAGAACGGTTGGGTCTAGAGGGCCTACGAGAGAGTCGGATAAGAACCGATCTAAATAAACTCTTTTTTTATGGGGAGAGGTTCAATTCTTCTAAGGTCCAGCTTTTATCAGACCCTCAGAATTTAAGGAGCCGGATTTATGAAGGGTCGGGTCAGAGCTCAAAGGGTTTATTACTTTTTTATTATCATTTTTTGTTTTTATATATTTTCATTTTTTATTTTTTTTAATAAAAACTTGAAAGTGTCGGATATATAAAAGCATGATATTCTAAGAATAAACTCGACTCTTCTAAGGTCTGATCCTTATAAGCCTTCAGTCCTTACTATTTATTAGTAAGGGTCGTATTAGGGGCTAAGGGCTCATGTCATATTCTTAGATCTGCATAACCGCATTTGCTACCATAAAAGTGATTAGAGTGCCATAGTTAAATCAGGATGGTTGGATTAAATTTACATGATTCAGATTTGATCCAGAAGATTGAATATTATAATACTATTTTTGTAGGTTATAGAGATTGATTGCCATCAATGATGCCATGGGCGGATTCAGAGCTTAATTAAGCCCGGACACAATTAGACCTAGGCACCGAGGTTGAGATCAATCACGAGCACAAATCTACTAAATCATATAGTTGGCGGTCAGCCGTCCAGATCTAATCGAACAATACAGATTAACGAATGTAGAGAGCACCCATAAAAATAGGTGCAGAGGATACTGTTCTCGAAGGATACGGTTCCCTCAACGATGTTATAGCAGCAAATATATAATGCAAAAATTTTCGAAATGCCATTACAAAACTTGACAATTGTCAAAATGTCACTACGAATATCATATTTGTTAAAATACCATTAAAATGCATTACCTATTTTAATTATGTCATTATTATCCCTTTTTTAATTAAATTTTCAGTTTCCAACTCTTGTTTATACCCATTTTACCCCTCCATTTAGGCAGAACCCTAAACCCTTACAGTAGCTGACTGAAAGAGACTACTTTATTGATCAGTACTGGTACTCGTACCAATAACCTTATACAAGTATGCAACACTGCTACCATATTCCATTTCATGAACAAGCCCTTTGTAGTTTTAGGCAGAACTTATCGACCAGTATAGAGAAAAAACCTAGCTCTTCTATCTTCTCTGTCCTTCTCATTCTATCTCACGGAAAGAGATGAAGTGGACTGAGGGAGAGGACGGAAAGAGGTGATTCCAGCGATTTTACCAGGCTGCGACACAGAAGGTGATTCCAGCGATTGCAGCGACAAAAGAGCTGACGAGCGGCACAGAAGGTGATTCCAGCGATTGCAGCGACAAAAGAGCTGACGAGCGGCACAGAAGGTGATTCCAGCGATTGCAACGACAGAAGAGCTGACGAGGCTAGACGAGGTAGGTTTTAATAACGGGGCGGGTCGGGTACCCGTGGATCTGACCCGTCCAGATCCACGGATCCACGAGTCCGGTGGGTCCACGGGTACGGCGGGGCGGGTATGCACGAGTCCGAACCCAAAACCCCCAACCCAACCCGTGATAAACCCGGGCGGGTCCGGACGGGTCGGGTCGAATCCGTCCAACTTTTTGAATTTTTTCGAATTTTTTTTATTTTTTTTCGAATTTTTGAATTTAAAACTGCACATTATTTTTATATATATATATATATATTTCCGAAATTTTTCTGAATTTTTTTTATTTTTTTTGTATTTGTTTGATTTTTTTTGAATTTTTGCACGGTTCCACGGATCGGACACGGGTTTGGGGGGTTTGGGGCCAACCCGACCCGTGCTTGATCCGTGGATCTGGGATCCACGGATCCGAGTGCCTGGATCCACGGATCCGAGCACGGGCACGGGCGGGTAGACTCGCCCGGATTTTTTTTAAACCCTAAGACGAGGTGAGTTGATTCCAACGAGAAACCATCTATGCGACTTTCTCTTTCGTCGACTTCCTCTCTCTCTCAGTGCTCTTCCCTTATTTGATTCGATACTGTGGGTATCAGTTCGATACCGAGGTTTAGGGTTCTGCCTAAATGGAGGGGTAAAATGAGTATAAACAAGAGTTAGAAACTGAAAATTTAATTAAAAATAAGATAATGACATAATTAAAATAGGTAATACATTTTAATGACATTTTGACAAATATGATATTCGTAGTGACATTTTGACAATTGCAAGTTTTGCAATGACATCCCCGCTCAAGGTCGAATTCCATATCTGCTGTTGTTTCAAAGGGAACATGAATCAAATCCGACGGCCTGTATTTAATCACGCAAATAAATTTTATAACAATGAATTCATATATACATCACATCAGCGTCGGATCTGGAATAACAGCCTCTTTGGAATAACAGCAGGACTCCTCAAGGTCGTAGCGTTTCTTAAACCCTAGCTCATCCATCCCAATCTTTCTATTAGGTCGATCGTCTGCAATTAACTTCTCTGCCAAGGTGAGATCTTTTTTCCTCTTATGGCACGCTAAGAGTCGATTCCTTTGCTGGAATTTGTCGGAAAGGGAGCGGTTCGATATGTTTCTATTTGATTTATGTTGTTTATGGTCTATTTCAGCGATTTGGAAACTTGTTTGTGCAGGAAAGGGAGTGCTTGCTTGCCAATCAAACCATGGCTACTCGTAAGCACCACTCCCTCTTTTCTCTACTTCCCATCCTCTCTCTCTCTCTACTTTCTGAAAATTTGAACATTTATCTTTTTGATTGATGTCAAGAAAATTATAATCTATGTTTCTCATAATGGTTTCTACATAATTATGATTTTTCACGGAGGATGGTTACAATTATTGCGGTTGTCATTATCAACAAAGTTAATCAATTATCCTTGCATATAAGACACAAATATAATGTATTTAACATTTACCACAACAGCTCTTTTCTTGGCTAGTATTTCAATTAATAAATTTGTAGTAGGCTAAGCCAACTCTTCTAATAAATACAAACATAAGGGACATATATCAGAACAGGATGCTGGTTGAGTGTAATGTTGAATCCCTCTCAGTGTAATAACATTGTATACATATATTTCAGGTCTTCAATTTGAGAACAACTGTGAAGTTGGTGTTTTCTCCAAGCTCACCAATAAATATTGTTTGGTTGCCATTGGGGGCTCTGAAAGTTTCTACAGGTCAGTATAACTATAATCCTAACAGATACCAGTGCTGTAATCTTTGATATTTTTGGGCATATCATTTGAAGATTTCTTAGCTTTACTCATCCATATTTTATATTTAAGTTCAAATGAAGTTGACAAACCAGTAATATCTATGAACTGGTAATGTTATGCACATAGTGGTATTAAATGAAGCTGAAGTCTATTTAAATTATTTTTTAATGCAGTGTATTTGAACATGAGCTTGCTGATGTCATCCCAGTTGTTAAGACCTCTATTGCTGGTACAAGAATTGTCGGAAGAATGTGTGCTGGTTAGTGATTTCAATCTTGTTTTGAAGCCATCGCCAACTCGAACATGTTTTATATTGTTGATATTTAATTTCTCATGTTGTTTGTTCAGGTAACAAGAATGGACTTCTCTTGCCACATACCACTACGGACCAAGGTATTCACTGTTTTAAAATCTCTAAGTTCGTTATGTAAATTTTCTTGCACCTTTGCTTGTGCTTCTGAAAATTTTGAGAAGTCTTTGCATCATCCACACTCAGAAAAACAATCTTCAGCTTGCTGGTTGCGGTTGCTGCTTGAGATTTGGTATTGGTATAAACAAAGTTTGCATCACAGTACTGCTCTGGTTATGAAGGGGAAATTAAACAGTTGCATATTTGATGAAAAAATTGTATACGACTAAAATATTTTGTTGCATTGTCAAAAGGTATTGTTGTGGATATCTGTATTATGCAGTTAGACACCTTGATCGAATTACTGTCGGCTAGCCCCCTAACCTGCACTTTAACATCAACTATGCTTGAATTTGTCTTTAATGAGCCTCATTGACCTTGTTTTAGCTTCATTTTTGCTATTAACTTTATCTTTTTGTCATAATACTCATCCATTGTTTCTTCCTTTTTTGTGATTGAAAGAGCTACAACATATAAGGAACTGCTTGCCAGATGATGTGGTGGTACAAAGGGTAGAAGAGCGGCTCTCTGCACTCGGCAACTGCATAGCTTGTAATGACCATGTTGCTCTCACTCATCCTGATCTTGATCGGGTACGGCCAACCTTCTTGTCTAAACTAATCTGGTTGATTACTAGTCCTGGTTGATGAATGTGCTGAATCAGATTGGTATTGAACAAATAGTTTCTTGATTGCAGGAAACTGAAGAGCTGATAGCAGATGTGCTGGGAGTTGAGGTGTTTCGTCAGACGATTGCTGGAAACATTTTAGTTGGAAGTTATTGTGTCTTCTCCAACAGAGGAGGCTTGGTCAGTATTCCTTCCTCTTACCTTCGGTTCAGTATCGATTTTCCTAACAACATATAAGAGTAAAATTGTCTTGATGTTTTACTTCATTTCATAGCACATATACCTCAAGAAAAAAAAGGTCCTCAAAGCTTGAGTCATAATTTGCTCTTCTCGATTTTTTCAGATGCTAAATTTGACCCTTGTCAGTTATATTATCGAGTAACTGACAATAATAAAGGGTAGGGACAATGGTGTGTTTTAGAGTTATGACGTATTTTTTTAAAACAGAAGTTTATGAAACTGCCATAAGAAACATTGTACCAGAACAGAAAGTGTAAGAAATGCCATGCATCAATTAGGTACATATATAGTAAAATTGTTCTGAGCATGCGAGTTCACTCTGGAAGCTGCATAGCTTCTTTTTTCTTGTTATGTTTCCTAGAAAAGTACTTACCATGTGTGGATGTTGAAAAAGAAAGAAGAGTACACAACATGTTAATAAACTTGAAATGAATAACATGTCATATATGATATATCAGGTCCACCCGCACACATCAATAGAGGACCTCGATGAGCTGTCAACACTGCTTCAGGTTCCTCTGGTGGCAGGAACTGTAAACAGGGGTAGTGAGGTGATAGCTGGGGGTATGACAGTAAATGACTGGACTGCCTTCTGTGGCTCTGACACCACTGCCACCGAGCTCTCTGTCATCGAGTCCGTCTTTAAGCTCCGCGAGGCACAACCTACTGCTATCGTTGATGAAATGCGCCGCTCTCTCATCGACACCTACGTGTAATTAGCGAGAGTGAGTGGGTCTCTTTTCATGATGTCATCCCTCTTATTTTTCCTTTTTTTGTTGTAATGGATCAATGACCAATAATGGTTAGCTTTTGTTCTGAAAATAGTACCAAGTGGATAGTAAAAGTCATCTTTTCAGTAGTCTATAATCCTGATTCTGTTTTGTAACTGTTTGAGAAGCTGATTTTTATATTTGGGGCGGTGGGGTAGACTTTGTTTTCGGTGACTTGGGGGTCTTTCTAGCAAATATTATCACATTTATAAACGGGGAATTTGGAATTGTATGTTAGATCTGAAAGGGCCTTCATGAGTGCTCTTTGGTTTTGAGTTTTGGAAGGGCCTTTTCTTTTCTTTTCTCTGTGATTATTTCTGATTTCCTATGGAATTTCCAGGGAAATTCTGTTCAGCCTTGATCTTGTGTTGTAGATTCACTGGTCTAAGTTTGGCTCTAGGAACTATCACGTAGGCTTTGTTGTTTGATGCCACGTATCATCTCTATTTTATTTTTATTTTTACAAACGGTGAATGCTATATATGTTTTCGAATTGTGTCGGATTAGATCTGGTTGGATTTCAAGTCGTGGTGTTAGATCATAATTGAACTGGATTTTGCCACATCTAACATTCACGCAAACTTGTAAACAAAATCTCTATCCATCTCTACCCGACTCAAAAGTAAGAGTACCAAAATTAATTCAAGAATGTTTGTCCAAAAGCAGTAATGCTAAAATCATTGTCTATTTACTTTCTTAAAAAATGTACATACGAAATTTAGTTACTGTTCACAATTGACTTGCCTCCCTTTTGTAATCAAAAGCTGAAATTAGAGATGTACCTTAAAAATGAGATGTACATTGATTACGTACACTAGAAATATCCAAAAAAACAAAAAAAAAAAGAAAAACTTCATATCGGGTTAGATTCTGAAAGAGGGTACGGTACAGCCCCAAAAAATATGTTGAGTGTTTTTGTTGAAGGGCCAACAAGTCGGAATCAACAAAGTGAAACAATTATGTTGGAAAATATAGCACGATAAGGCGTAAGAGTTATGCTGCGCAAGAGATTCGGAGAATGTAATGTAATTCAATTTTAATTATCCAGGAATTTTGTGCAGATGTAAAGAATACTAATGAATTAGTTGCTACGAACTAATGAATTATGGCTCTTTTAAAGTTAAACCGGATGTAAAGAATACACAAAATCCGAAGCACGGTAGTTCATCTACGAATTAGTGGGAAAAGATATGTTTTGTGATACACTATAGGAAGTATAAACGATATTTTTACTGGTGCTTGATGTATCCTTTTTATTTGGATCGTTGGATTAGATTTGAACAGATTTTATTTTATAATACAAAAACTTTTTGAATTATATAATTGACTATCTATTCCAAAGCTGTTCACAAGCGCCTTAGCTGCATGCATTAATTAATCCATACCAGTAAAATGCATCCATTACCAGTAAGTACTATTTTCAAATTATCCAACCAATAACACACTAACAGTATACTACTGCCATCTCAATTATCCAACATCTCAGCAACATAGCTATATTAGTATCAATATTTATCCAACAAAACCAACATCATTTATTGCATCTCTAGAAATTAACCGTAGTTCACTGCTCAAGCAAATCCTTTTTGGAACGAGCCCGTTTGTCCCTGCTGAGCTGCATCCCGATAGAAAAAACTCTTTCCACAGATTTCACAGAAGTGGTACGCAACATGGCACAGTTTTGATGCTTCGATTTCTCAAAATTTTGGATTGGGTAGGTGTTTCATCAACTGAACTTGCTCTACTGACAATGCTTCAGTTTTTGCACTGTTGTTTGGTGTTGCAATATCTGAATTCTGAAGGAGTAGATTCTAAAGAGGAATTTGTAGAATAGCATAAGAATTCAGAAAATAAAAGAAAAGACAAATATAGAAAACCGTAGAGCTTGTTTTGTCCTGGTCCTGGGCTTCACTAATTAGTCTAGTTCTTTGATTGGTGCCAGATAGTTCCAGTAAAAAAATTGGCAAACTAGCAGCACATCGCAAAAAGAGAAAAAAAAAAGGCAACAATGGCCACAGAAAGCTCTTAAGATTGTTTTTATATCAACTAGTATGGCATTATTTCCTTCAGCACGACAATAATTGATATGAACATTTCACGGTTTATTTGACCCTGATTGACAAGGCTGGCACATAACCAGCACAGTATCATAGCAATTTAAATATTAATGCCAGATTCATACCAGTTATCTGTTACCCAATACATTATTAACGATCCCAATCATCATAGCACTGCTCTCCGATAGAATAAATTTTAAGAAGTACGAAATAGTAACACCTTTCTTTAACTTTCAAAAAAAAAAACCACTTTAAAGTTTTTCATTCTCCTTTGAATGGGAAGTAAGCTATCATTTAAAATAAAAATTGGAAAAAGAAGAAGATTGAAGTTACCCTCCAATAGAAGGGGTAGGAGGACTCTTCTCCATATCACCTAGCAAACTCAATCTCTCATATCGATTCTCTATCATATATGCAACCCAATTTGCAAATCAATCATTTTAAAGGAGTAACCGTAAATACATGGTTTTTTTATGCAAGGGTCAAAGCCATGGAGATACACAGGGAAGCCAAGTCCTTCACATTTCTTCATTGCCTGCCATTGCATGATCACAGTCTTCCCATTTGTTTGATATGTTTTCCCATCAAAAGGAGAAACAGTAACAACTATGATTGAGATGTGTTTGCTCCAACGGGAAAGTTCCGATACAAAGGGACAAAATAAGGCTTGGCATGAAGCCCCGTGTTTTAGCATACTATAAGCCTCTTCGAACTAGCACCGGACCCATAATCAAGCATGAATTCCCAAATTGCAGAAATTTCACATTTAAGATGCTTAAATATAAAAGCCACTGCACAGGATGTCCAATCAGCAATGGAAACACTAGAATCATTCAATAAAAGGAGGCAATAAACATGCAAACTATATACAATTATTAGTTTGACCCTCGAAATATTCCGATGGATGAGATGAGAATGATGGCAGCTGATTTGGCCTACAATATAATGCAAATCAGCTCTTTTTCTAGAAATAGAAAACAAAGAAGACTAATTCACTCATGGAAGCGGCTCTTGTGAATCCCCCAGCCGAGACAGATGGAGGTATGCATCCGTACCTACATCATACAAGCCGTGGATGACTGAAGATTAATAAATTAAACTAACCTCTCCTAGAAAGCACACGTAGAATAGCAGCAAACAAGGAACGTACCATATCCTTCCATAGAGATGATCTGAAGGTCACCACCGAAATAGCGAGCATAGAGGCGGCTGATAGGAAGGCCGTATCCATACCCTGCCATGGTGAAACCTTCATTCACCCCACTGTAATTCTCATCCAGTGGATTTTTTGCCGTGCTGTACAGGTATGTGAATATTTTCGGGAGTCCACTTCTTGCGATGCCTCCGCCTTCGTCTGAGATCTGTTTTTGACTTTATTAAATCACCAACTAATTACTTAAAACAACCCTAGTGCTTCAACTTCTGAGAATGAATGCAAAGACCAGTTACTGATACTATTTCAGCAGGTAGCTCTATGCAGGTTTTCATCCCAATCAGTTTGTTTGTCTTTGTTATTATTAGTTAGATGATTAGGCAAAGCTTAACTGCAACTATCAGGAATCGGTGAGAAACACTGAAATGCAGAGAGCAACCTGCACCAAATGGTGGTACTAGAATTGTCCATATAGAGGCAGATCAAATTGGTTCCAGCACACAGCATAATCAGCAGTCAGTGAGTGGGTCACGGTAGATAACATATATACCTTGATGGTGACATCCTCTACACCATCTGCCACTATGATTCTAACTGGAGAGGCATCCTTGTCAGAATCCATAAATCGTTCTTGTACTGCTCTCAATGAATTCTTGACTAGCTCAAACACCATCAAATGCAGATGCGATGGAACATACCTGAATTAGCAAACAAAAAATCATCAGCAAACAAAAAATCATCAGCTGGCCTGACAAGATATACTTTGGTAGTGCTGGTAATGACAAGAAATTGAAACACACTCACGGAAAAGTAAAGTGGGGATCTCCATAGATGTCAACCTCAGGAGCACTTCCATACTCGCGCAAGCAGATCCCTCGAGCATCCTCACTTGCGGTGCGTGCCACCTGCATGGGTGACATCTCGGTGTTGATCTGGCCTATGCATCCGGGCTCAGGATCGGGTTCATGCAGGGCAACATGCTGACCGATGAGCATGCGGATGCCGATGCGGGACATGTAAAAGCGGTCGAGGAACTGCTGGATCTCGTCGAGGCCGTCAAGGGGCTGGCGACAGAGATCGAGGTCCTTCTTGAGCTGGTGCACACCGAGGGCCATAGTGGGGACGACATTGTTGTGGCGCACCTTGATCATGCGGATCATGTGGGTGAAGGCGAGCTCTTCGGCGGGGTGTCGGATGTTAGGGAAGGAGCGAAGGTCGCGAAAGGAGTCGAGGTACCAGTCGCGGACGCGGAGGATGGCGGGCTTGGAGGAGAGGCCGAAGGGGAGGGAGTCGAGCTCGAGGACGCGGCGGGCGATGCGGATGGCGAGCTCGCGGTGCAGGAACTGAGCGGAGAGGAGGAGGTGGCGCTCGGTGGGGCGCGCGCCGAACTCCATCATGTAGCGCAGGCTGACGCCCGTCTGACGCATGCAGCCCCAGCGCTGGACTTCCTCGGCGGCCAGAGCCAGAGCCATTATTCTATTAATTAATTTTGTTATGTCTGCCTTGCCTGTTATGTTAAACAAAGTTAAATATTTCCCTTTTAACAATTATTACTTGCCTCGCTACCCTTACCCTACCTTGTAAGTTGTAACAAATGGATACATATAGATAGAGCATGTAGATAAGTATCTAGAGAAGAGAAGAAATGGTGACCAATTCCAATTTTGGGTTTGCAATTGGTGCTGCTAACGATCGAATGCTTAAACTTAAAATTGGTTGGTGGTACAAGGAAAGGAACGATACTTGCCTGCTGCTATTCCATGCGCTTTGCTCTGCTTTGCTTCGTTTGCTAGAGGAAAGGAGAAAATTGAGAGGAGAGAATTGAAAGGAGAGGAGAGGAGAGGAGAGTAAAGGCGATTGAGAAAATTAATTGAATGAATGAATGAATGAATGGAAATTTGGAATGGATGGATAGGAATCGGGAGGTGCTTCGGCTACGCTCTTATATTTTCTTCGAAGACGCTAATTCATTTTTTTTGGACAAAATTATCCCTATTTCTAATTTGACTAAGATCGCGCTCCTCCCTAGTTCCAGGCTTCCAGCCAGTGTGGTGAATGCATATCTACATTTAAAAGATGAATGAAATTTGTTTTACTTGATCCATTTAATTCAATTATTATGGAACTAACGTACACGCAAATCAAGCCTGTGTTCATATCTTTAAGTATATACAAATATATTCAAACAATTAGCATATAATTATTTTTCGAATTTTGAAACAAAGTTAAACAATCAAGAAATGAAAGCATATAATTATTTTTCGAATTTAAACAAAACATATTGTACACTGGCAAGCTAATACAAGTAAATTATGATTCTGTATTATCAGCATCGTATTATGGTCGAAATAAAGAAATCAAACCCCGCAAAATGCAAAATTGCTGACATTGTCATGAGTTATTTTATCAAATATTTGAAGTGCAATGTTAACAGTACTATATTAGAAGAATTATATCAAGAAAAGAAAGAATCACTGGTGATCGGAGGGACATTAATTACATGATACAACTTTATGTGATTCTATAAACACAGACTCTTCGTTTTTCATATGCATTAAATGACAAAATATTAACAAATATGATGAAAATTATGAAAAAACACGATGAAAATTGAATAAGTTACAAATCAATAATGTGTCAACAAAATAACTCTCTACATACTATGTACAAATCAACTTACCACATATAATCTCAACAAAAAACAAAAGGTCAAGATTAAAAGTAGATTTCGATCAAAGGTGAAAAATTACCTAGCCGTGTCCAACCAGGCTTATAAGAGCATCTACATTGGTAATTGCTTGACAATTGCTTATACTGATGTGTCAATTATTTTTGTAATTGTTGGGTTGTATGACTATTGCTTATTTAGCAAATTTGTTTATTAAGCAATTATTGCTTAATTAACACGCTGTCAAAATGATTGGACCATTTTTTTCAGTTCTTTTTACTCAATGCATAGAATTGCTAGGATGGAGTATTAGCAATTTATAGTCTCTTTAATTACTAAAAGTGATGATGTGACTATTTAATAATTAAATTAAATTGCTCCAATGTAGATGCTCTAATACTAGTTTAAATATCCATCTCAAGACTTAGTCACTTGACTATTGATTGCTAATCACTGACTAGTGACCTATCAATGGTTGACGCTTGCCTAAGCATTTAACACCTAAAATAAAATATTTCACATATCAACAATCATCACAACTCGCTCTCTATATCCTAAACTATTCTATAACCTCTTCTTGATTATATCTAACACCCAACAAAAAGTTTGTAAAAATAGCAAAAATTCTAATATCAATCCAATAACCCGTAACACTATAGGTAACACTATAACCCTATAATTGCTAGTAACTTCCTGCTTTCATAGATTTGTCTTCCATTAAAATTCCATTTTTTTTAGCTAAATGAGTGACAACAGGGTACCGATGTATCTCGCACTTTTAAGCAGGCATCTTGTACCTCTATCAACTGTCGTCGTTGTTGCTTAGTCAACTGTCGCACACAAAACTCAATTGAAATCCGTCCAAAGATCACACGGGTTATATCTCTGTCACAAAATCTCTGGATCTCGCTTCATCAGAGTTCGACCGCGCTTTGGACACGTCCACAAGCAAGTTGTCAAACACACTCATCAGTCATTCCTCCCAGCAAACACAATCAATCCTGACCATCCCTGTCATATTTGTCAGATCACTACCCATTTTGAGGCCTTACCCGGACCAATCCCAATGTCAAGATCCCACACACCCATATATGCCCTTTGACAACACTCAACCTGGTTAAGATAAAAAATCATACCAGTATCTTCAGTCTGATCGCCTCTGTCTCTTCTAATTCCTTCCACCTTCTCAGCACATATCTGATAAGAAGTTGAGCTAATTATCAGCATCGGATCTCAGAGCATCGATATGATTGTCGTCGAGCTCGTCTTGTCTCATCGAATCAACACTTATTACATCAATCTGAACACACCGACTGATCTCCATCGAACTTGTCTCGTCTAGGGCTTGTACAGTTGTACATCAATTGTGATATTTTCCTCTTGATCATTTACCGCCTTTCTCTTTTTTAATATGGTTTTTTAAAACGGGACGGTCAGTAAAATTTGGAATTAAAAAATACTTTCTTTCCAAAACGCTGAAAATTTTTATAAAAAAAATAGCGTGTGTGATAGGTAAATGCACGTCATGTCTTTAACGAAAAGAGCATGAGACAAAATACGAGCCCTTCGTTATGATAAATAATAAAGTTAAATAAATTGGGTTTATCAATTGGGTTCCTCGTATATTTCAAGGAATGAAATCGAGGAATTTCGTCTTTTATTATTATAATAGAGTCATGACATGAATTTCATTTTTCAAATTCAGTTATGCGGTTGTAGTTTTATATATTATATACTAAAGATGCAGTTGTAGCTTTATGAACTCTTATCAAATTAAAATTTTAATTATATTAAATCATGAAGTTACTATTATTTGTCAATTCCATCGATGAATTAAATTGAATTAAAAATAAATACTTATTATTTTATCGTTGAAAATTATTGAATAATTAATTTTTCTTCATTATTGTATATTTTCCCTTAGTAAATATTATTTTTCTTTACATAACATTTCTCCTGTTGCTGTGCACGAGCACGCTTACTAGTTATAATAAAGGAAATATGACATGCTACTAATACAAATGTTGTACGAAAACGGGATTTGCATGTCACTTCAAAACAACTAAATTAGAAAAATGCCATCTCGTACTTCTTCTTTGAAAATTTGCCATCCTAAACTCAATAAATTCAGAAATTTGTATATTTCCAAAATACACCTCTCCCACCCTTATCTTTGTTTAGAAATACTGACAGTTTGATAGTGGTTACAAAAGTTTGGATTGTAGAAGGAAAGCAATTTTTATGCTTTTATGTCGTTCGAATATAAAAAAGTTTTGATTGTAGCTACGAATATGTCAAAAAAAATTCGACTTTTCTATTTAGATTTAAAATTTTAAAATATAAATAAAAACTGAAAATGTAAAATCTCATATGTTTTCTCTGACTTTTTTTTCCATTCTTATAATGAAAAAAGTCTTTTATGTACTACAAATACACTCACGTTACCACAGCTGTGCATGGGACCATTGGCCACATTGCTCCCGAGTATTTGTTGAAGGTTATGTGTTTTGAAAGTTATCTTTTTTATAACGAATTTATGAATTGTTTATGATTTTAAATGCTATTATACATTTATGTTCTTTGAGATTGATATGTTATATCATTAAAAGCGTTCAAGAAGATGATTGTGGTCTTGAACTATAAACTCTTTAGATGAAAACATATAATCCTAAATCTGTTCATAATCATGGTAATTAAAGGGAACATTATTTATCACGAAGATTGTCATGTCAATTGAAAGTACATTGTAATTCTATAAATGTTGATAAATAATTATCATTCAATGACATGAGTATATAAATGGCGGTTCTTTACATACTGAACATGACCTAACCCGATGGAACATTATATGGATTGTATTTTGTGTCATTAATGTTTTCAACGTATATTTGAATCTTATATATGAAACATATAGGTTTTTCACATGAAAAGTATATAATGTGATTGTCATTTAAAGTTCATTAAAATGATTGGAATGATATAGTAATTCGTTATGTACAACTTGTTCGGGAGAAATTTATATGTCAATATTATTATTGTCCCTCAATTATTTGAGTTATGATATTACTGGACTCATTGGTAAAGTGAAATTATATTGCATGCAGTAAAATTGATGTAGTTATACTTATAATTCACTTCAGAGATCAAGAAAATAATATAATGCAAAAATGACACGATCCTATTTTGCATATTATTTAAAATATCATGAGACAAGAATAGACACAGATCAAGTGGATCAAGAACGTAACGACTATGTCGTTTGGAAAACTATAATATAGTGATAGAATCTCTTATATTCCATAATATAAAGTATTTTATATTATATCTCAAGATGACGTAGATCCTCTGTAAGGTCACAGCAACTGAACAGAAACAACAAGTATTTTATATTTTGTATGATATATGAGTTAAAATGCATGTGATAAAATGTTAAAATAATATGTAATGTAAAATGACATGCTTAGATCATAAAATAAATTTATGTGAATATTATTTTGTATAATGTTTGAGAGCATCATAAGAATAATAAATTAATTCATATTAAAATAATATAGTAACATTATTTACTCATAAATTAAATCCTTGCAACATATGTTTAGAGAATAGTAAGAGAGTAGTAATAGTCATTTGTGTAAATAATTAACACAAGTGTTGCTTTAGGACTTGACTATATAAAGGGGTATGTTTGAGATGAAAATTAACCTTTTCTCTCTCTTGCTACAATAGGATGAATAGTAATTCGTGAATAGTAACTCTCTTTTTCTCTCTCTCGTGTGTAGAAAGAAAAACTCAATTGTTCTTCTTTGCCTTCTCTTGCAAGATTTAGTCACCAAATGAAAAAGATTGTTCATTAAATATTGAAGATCTAGATGGTTGAATCTAAGCTCTAACATCTACATCCATCTATCTAAGAGTGTTTTAAGTTGTTGTTTAGGTTCAAGGTGAACCAAAAGACAAAAATGCTTTCATGATCGAAAAAGAAAGACGACAATTTTCAAAAAACTTTCAGACGTAGACAAGTGTCTACCCCGAAATTTAAAACTCAGTAGAGTCTAGTAAAAAATTGAAGGAATGTCTACTCCTAAAAAAAGTGTTTATTCTTGATTCAATCCAAAAAAAAAACAAACGGGCCTGCGTCCTACCCATGACGCGTAATGCTATCTGTCGAGTGGGTGATTTCAAAATAAAAAAAAACGGGCCTCCTGCTTCCCAGTCGCTCAGCAACAAAAACCAAAAAAATTGACAGCATCTCTTTTCTTTTTATGCTCAAATGTTTGTAATTCTTTCAGTGGTGATCACGACGTGGATATGCCATACTTGGGCACCAAGGCATGGTTTCAGTGGCCTGATTTTGGGTTGCGGTGCTGATATTCACACAACTCGATATATTACCAGCGTGCAAACGCGCTCCGCGCATATACATGCGACGGGAAAAATCATTATCACGCGTCGAGTAGCGAAAGGAGCACGGAGACAGCAGGAAAAATCAACAAAAACAATTGACACTATTGCGAATGAGAAACGGAGAAGCGATGACACTGTCTTATTTACTAGAAGACGAAATACAGAAAATTGGGACTGTTGCTAATGAGAAACGGAGAAGCGGTGGCACCGTCTTCTTTACTGGAAGACGAAATACAGAGGACACACGTCAACCATCCGAACAAACACACAGTGAGCGATAGAAGAAATCGACAAAAAAGTTCCGCACTGTTGCGAATCGACAGTACAACACGTCAACCATACGAAAAAACACGCAAACAAAAGTAGAAAAAATCGCGAAAAAAGCTGCGTAGAAAAACCAAAAAAACTGAGAAAAAAATAAATGGCACTATTTTTTTCTCTGTGGATCAAGGGGAAAGTACAACACGCGACAGCAGGAAAAAAACACGTGGCAGCAGAAAAAATACAACACGTGGCAGCAGAAAAAAAAACACTGTTCTCCATGAATTCACTTTTCTAAGAATAATTCTAAGGATAAGCTTAAAGGCCCAATCCAATGAAATTGCAAAACGGTTCTGCGCAAAAAAAAAAAGCTGCTAAAAAAATGCACTGTTCATTCAATGTTGGAAAATGATATATAGTAATTATTGACACAACTATTTTAATCAATAAACAACTTTGTTCCTCTAGCTAATATTTGTTTCTTTTTTTTCAATAACCTGCAAAAATATTTTCTAAATTTGCTGGTCTCTTTCCAAGTTCTCCTCCTTAAAAATAAAAAGAATTTTTTTTATTAACACTTTATCCAACAAACAAATTATATCAAGAGTGGGTTCAAATGCTTTTTGTGTGACTCCATTGTATTTTCAAAATCTGAAGAGTTTAATCAAATTTACAAATTTCTTAATCCGTGTGTCTTGTAAAACTCTTTATCTTGAAGTTTAGATGAGTTAGATATCAACCGTACAAAAATAAAACTATCAAGCCGATAAGAATAATACACCAAATCCAGCACATTTTGATATGACAAGGGCAGGCAATACAACCGAAATTTTTTATAATATAAAAAAAGAAAAAGAAAAAACATTGAAATGAAAAAAAAATCAGGTCAAAATTACGAGAATAGAATGTTTGAAATCTTAAATCACGTACTAGGTCCGAATTCTTAGATCACAAACTGGGCCAGATTCTTAAATCACGTACTCTTTTCGTTTACTCCAATTTATATTATTGTGCTTAAGCGAAATATGGTGTAAGATTCCCTACTGCACTTAAAAACTCGCAGGTGTGTTGTGCTGAATAATAATAGAAACATGATACTGGAACTTTCTACGCATTATCCATCGTATTTTGTCACAAGTTCACTATTAGAAATCAATAAGAAGTTATAATAATTAATGCATAATGATTGAGTTACACATTTTATGTCGGCGTACATGTATCAGCCAAATTATAACTTAGCCCATTTTTATAAAATAAGCCCAACTTGTTTTTTTAAGTTTGTGGCTGCGTTCATTGTAAAAATGCATCATGGAAAACCATGAAAATAGAGTGCAGGCTCTTTGAATAAGCTTATAATACTACTAGGTGCTAGTTATAGAGCATCCCCGTTTTTTTCTATTTCACTTGCTACTCATGTAGAAAATGATAAAACTATCATTCATTTCAACACGCACGTGAACACGTGAGGTGTTGACACATCGACGTGTCGTATCATTAGACGTGTTGATGATGAAAGAATGCAAAGATTTCAAAATATGAAGACTCGTAGAGGCCGACTCGATTTACCGTCGACATCTTGATTTTATTTTATTTTATTTGTGTTATTATCGTGTTTGCTTTCTTTTAATATTTAAAACATATTTTTAATGGTATTCAATATTTTAGAAGAATTTTATATTTTATATTTTTTTATATGTAATTGTGCCTATCCTTGAATGAAATACTGGATCCGCCACTGCCTAAAAGAGGAATCGAGTCCTCTCTACAAAGAGATTTGACAATCTCTTTAGGTATAATCTTTTTATTCACTTTTGTGCAAGAAATAAACATGTTATTTTCTGTTTGTTGCTGCACAAGAGGTGTTTGATGAAATGTCATAGTATAATCTTGCTTGCAATTGTTATATAAATAAGATCCTTTGTGTATTGAGTTAAATAGAAGCAACAATTTTAATTTTCGCCCTCTTGAACTTACACATGAGATTCCAACATATTTATCGATCGAGAAGTCGTCAGAAAAAAGCTTCGAATTAGTAATTCAAAAACAAAAGAACGATCTAAGACCCAAAACCTTAACACTTTAGTGAAACGAAATGGAGCATAAGTCGGTCTTTCTTTTTCTTTACTTCAGATTAAGTTATTGTGCAAAGAAGAGAAGAGAGCGCAAGAAATGAGAAGATAAAGATGAGGCGATTATTCTGGAAACACGAATGAGGTGGGAGAGGGATATTTTGAGAATATACAAAAGAAATTATAAAATTGTGATAAATTTCTGAATTTATTGAGTTTAGGATGGCAAGTTTTCAAGAGAGAAATATAAGGTGATATTTTTCTAATTTAGTTGTTTTGGAGTGTCATGAATTCAAATCCCAAAAAAACAAAGAATTATCATTACAACATGCAACCTATTGCTCACATGTGTTATTTGTTTTAATAAACAAACTTTGATGTCAACAATAAAGTAAGAAATACTTTTTACGATTTTATTTTCTTTTATAGCGTCTTCATTGTAGTATCTAATTTTGATGTGGCATTGTCCATTTATTTGCAAATGTGCAAAGTGCACATGCTTATCTAATTTGGACAATTGTCTAAATTAGATAGTTTGCTTTCTAACGGTCTACGTATTTATGTGCTCTAATTTGCATGCATAAGTATATTGACAACAAAAGTATTTGTAATTTTGTATCTTATATTCTTTTGTTATCAAAACTAAAAGTTTTGAAATTGTGTTCTTATTTCTCCATCAAATTTTTAATTTAAATTTCTGTTGATCGTTAAAAAATGTTAAATATATATAAGCATTTCTAAGTTCAAATATTAAAAAAATCTGTGTTAACTTCTTCTTTTTTATTTTAATTAATCATTAAAAGTAAGAGAACTTTTCCGATATATAATTTAAAAGGCCATTATTTTTTAATCTGACGGTTCGGATTACCGAGCTAGAAAAAAATACTGCGTCAAGAGAATTTCGTTTCCTGAAAATCGAGCCAAGCTCAGACAAAAAGCAAGAACCCAACCGAGCCTAGGGTTTGGATCATATACCCTGGTTTCTGTAATTCTGTCTCGACACCGCCATGGGAGAACCGCGCACTCAGCCAGGAACCCTAGCCCCTCAATGCGAGAGCTACGAAACAGTGGAGGAGGTTATTCGAGACACTGACAAACCGCTATCTCCAAATTTGACAAACGAGGTGGCGGTATCAGAAACGGATTTGAAGGATAAGGGTATCGCGAGCGTGAGCGTGGCGGGAGAATTGATCTCCATTGCGGAGGTCAGTCCTTCAGGTGAAGAGAGAGAGGAACCTGGCGCCATGGATGGAGATGGCAATCCTTGTGTTAAAGAAGATGAGGTCGACGTGGATGAGGGCCCCACGGTCGAGGTCGAGCGTGCACCGGTGCAGACTTCCCCGCTTGAGGAAATGGAAGCTTTGGCTGAAGCTGTAATTGGTGCAGAGGAAGTGTTGAAACAGGAGGGTTCTGAAATAGACCACGCGGTTAAGAAAGAAGAATTGGAGGATGCTCGGATGGAGCTTTCCATGAAGGAGGAGGTGGACCCAGCAGTTAAAACAGGTGCTGGTAGCGAAGGAGGTGCAGTTGAGGAGGTGGTGATAGCTGGAGGCGATGATACAATGCCAAAAGAAGAAGGTGGAGTAGAACAGGTGGAACTGACGGATAAGACCGAGAGCAAAGAAGAGGATGTAACTGAGACTGATCAGGAGGCCCCACATCTGGACCAAGAGATGGTTCTCTCAGAAATAAACAACGAAGAAACGGCCGAGTTGCAACCGGAAGATACCAACTCGACTCAAGATGAAGAAACTGACATGGATAAGTCCATGCTTGATGATCCTGGTGGTGATAAGTTAATGGAGGAGGATTTGCCACAAGGAGGAGATGGTGAAAAGGCCATGAATGAGGATTTGTCAGAAGATGGAGATGGTGATAAGGTAATGGATGCAGATTTGACACAAGATGGAGATGGCGATAATGCGGTGAATGAGCCCTCAGCCAGTTTGGATGGTGATGGATTGGACGCTGCTGCTGCTTCTGATGATGATGATCAGGCAGCTAGACATGGGGAAGAAGTGATGGGCACTAATAATGGAGAGGATGATGATGATGACCCACCACCATTGCCAGCAAAGAAAAAAGGTAGGGTGACAAAGAAGCAGGGACGGCCGACGAGGATTAAAAAGGGCGAGGAAGGATTATGTTTTATTTGTTTTGATGGTGGTGAGCTTGTTGTCTGTGATCGCAGGTCAGATTATTGAATTGTCATTGTTCTTTCCTTGTAATTTTCAGTAACAAGTGCACAACCTTTTTTGGTGTCAACCTCTGATCAAAATTTTGTAACAAGGAAATCCTCCAGATTTAGTTAAGTAGGCCAATAGCTCAAAATTAGTCCGAGTCTAGTTAGTTTCCCACCAAGTCATATATGTTTCAATAGCAGCACCTTTTGCATTGACTCTCAATAGGTACAAATTGACAATGTATACAGTTGGTGCTGTCAAGTTCACATTGACCATTGGTCCAGTTGAATGTGAAACAGCATTAATAAATATATCTCTGTAACATTAAAGTCCTTGAAGACTAATTTGTCAATCAGTCAGGTTGTTGGGTTTCTGAAGGTATTTTAGTTCATACAGCATACAGAACTGAAAAGGTTTGCTACCCTTCTAACTTGAGGGCATTTTATTTTATTACACAATCTTTTATTTAACAATTTGTGCTGAGTTTCTTCGAAAATTCTCTCTGGTCCTCAATCCGTCATGGGCTTCTTCTCTCTGTGCTTGCTCTCTTATTTTTATCATTTCCTCTTACTTAATTCTGTCAGAATACACTTGTAAAATGTCAGTTTCACATTTGGTCATCTCTGCGTAGAAAATAGATACTAATCATTGCACCTGTTGTCAGTGTCCTTTCTTACTAATCATTATGTCCATTTGGTCATCTCTGTGTAGAAAATTTAACCTTGTTCTTTCTTAATGCTATTTAGGGGATGTCCCAAGGTGTATCACCCAGCCTGTGTCAACAGAGATGAGGCATTCTTCCGTTCAAAGGGCAAATGGAATTGTGGTAAGTGCCATACTTTGCTTTTGATGCTGAAGTTACCGTGTCATTGTTGGGCTGAGTTGAATTTTTATTATAAAATTAGGATTGTTAGTTGAGGCAATGTTTGTGCTTAATCACATTGTGGACTCCTTAATGTTCTGTTTCGGCTGACATTGGAACTTACATAAATTCGTTTGATTGTCCCTCTATATTTTTTCCTGGCATTGGCCTTTCTGTAACTGATGATAAATATGGCAGGATGGCACATATGCAGCGAATGTCAGAAGCCAGCTCGATTGATGTGCTACACGTGCACCCATTCCCTTTGCAAGGGGTGCATGAAAGGATCACAGTTCTTGAGCATCAGAGGGAACATGGGCTTCTGTCCCTCTTGTCTGTCCACTGTAACAATGATTGAGAGATGTGAACGAGGAGATAGGAATGCGATACCAGTAAGTTCCTTTGCACTATTCTATCAAGAAGATCTCCATGTCACATTGGCTTGGTTTTTATTGAGAACTTGGGCCAGAATGTGGAATGACAATCTCGCTTGGCCTTGTTGGCTTCTTCTTTTTTGCTTTCACTAAAACACTTATCTTGATACGGAAACAAATGGGAGCTTGTAATTTTTTATCTCCGGTCAGAATTGGATTTGCTTGTCTACAGAGAAAATGAACACTGGGGTCCTCAGTTTCTCACTTTTTTCCTTTTCTTTTAGGAAGTGGTTGCAACCATACAAGCTTTGTTTTAACAAATTCCTCATGAGAATATAGCTTATTTTCTGTAATTTTGCCACCCTTGACTCTGTGTTGTTTTTGCATTTTTAATAGGAAAATGTAAATTTTGAAGACACAAGTAGTTGGGAATTTCTGTTTAGAGATTATTGGCTTGAGACAAAAGAAAAACAATCGCTGACACTAGAAGAGATATTGGAATCTCAACAAAAGACCACAGTGACCTCTGCTGCTCAAGAAAAAGAAAGCTCCGATGACCAGGCCAAGTCTGACAACTCCTCAGCCCATCGTACTGAAACAGAAGAAACCTCATCCAAGAAAAAACCTAAAAAGAGACTGAAACAATCAAAGACACCCTCTTCAACAAATAAAAGGTTAAAGACGATGCAAAAAGACAAAACTGCGCTTGCGGAATGCTCTGGGAAGCGCTCTCGCTCTAGCAACAAGAAGTCCAGTGGCACACACTGGGCCTCTGAAGAATTACTCGACTTCGTGGCGCACATGCGAAATGGGGACAGATCAGTAATATCACAATTTGATGTACAAGCCCTCTTGTTAGAGTATATAAAGAGGAAAAACCTTCGGGACCCACGTAGAAAGAGCCAGATCATCTGTGACCGCATGCTGGAGAATCTATTTGGCAAAGAACGTGTTGGCCACTTTGAAATGCTGAAGCTTTTAGAATCTCACTTTCTGGAAGCTTTGCCAAGGGAGATTGATGATAACCAAGGGGGAGTGGTTGACCCAGAATCTGATCCAGAACCAGAAAACAGTGAAGGATCAGCTTTGGTTACCAGCTCGGAGAAGAAGAGGAGAGGGAAAGGCAAGGGGACTAGGGCCATGCAGGGTAACTTGGATGATTATGCAGCAATAGATATGCACAATATCGGGTTGATTTATCTGAAGCGTAATTTAATGGAGGAGATTGTTGGCAGTGAACCTGAGGCTTTTGAAGATAAGGTGCTGGGGTCCTTTGTCAGGATTAGAATCCCGAGCTCAGTTCAGCGTCAGGATATGTACCGGCTTGTGCAAGTTGTTGGTATGATATTCTATTGAAAGAAGTTTTTTTTATTAGATCATCATATTGCTGGCAAATTATGCCCATTAAGTTGCAGTATTTGTATGAAACACACGACATCCCTCATATATTCAATGTCAGTATTTGTATTTATGCCCATTTTGATTGAGTTTTCCAGAACATGTTGCTATATACTGTACATTTTAGTGCTCCATATTTAATCAATTTTCTCGATTCTAGCTTAATTTGGGCATCATGGGAAAAAAGAGAGGTGTTAATTGCTACTTGGAAATTTGAACAGTGTTGGTTATTGTTTCAAAGTGGGATTTTTAGTGTCATTTGCAAATTTGGTGAAGTTTGGCCATAATCTGCGGACACCTGTTATACTTGTATGTATCAGAATGCAGTGTCACAGTTTAATTTGAATTTCAGGAACTGGCAGAGCAACAGAGAAGTATAAGATGGGTAAAAAGATGACAGATATAACCTTGGAGATTGTACATTTGGACAAGCAGGAGTTCATTACTATTGATATCATCTCCAATCAGGAATTTACCGAGGTGCTCAAGTTGTTTTCTCTCTAAAATTTATTCAGTTAATACTTTTTAACAAATTGCTCAAGCCTGTTGTATTATTTGGTTTGTAGGAGGAATGCAAGCGCCTGAGACAGAGCATTAAATGCGATCTTATACCACGTCTAACAGTGGTAAGAAAAACTGAATGAACTTTTCCTTCAATGTAATAATTTTCGAGACTGGTACACGTTCCAGTTAATGATTTATCTTCCTTCAACTGCTTTTTACAGGGAGAAGTTCAAGATAAGGCTAGAGTACTCCAGGCCATAAAAGTAAATGATGTAAGTAGATCTGTGCTAATGTATTTTTCTGTAGGTGAACATAACTGTTATGATAGTATTGCCTTCTAAGTTGCAAATGGCCTAGTAGTCTAGTGGGAGCTAATTAGGATGTCTTCCATGAGGTCATGTGTTCAAGCCTCCATGAGCACAAAGGTGGGAATTTCGTGAAGAGACATTTAGCAATAGATGCTAAAGGAGCCTTTTGTCTCAAACAAGTTGGGGTAGGTTAGAAATGAAGTTCATATTGGATTTCATTTTCATAAGAATGGCTCAATTTTTACATTGGCTCATCAAGTCTATCACAACTCTCATTTCTGGACTTGGGACCGGATATATAAAATAGGCGGAGTTTTTGGGAACCCCTTATTATAAAAAGTTGAACTAATATTTTTATCTTGTCGTGCTTAGGAATTACCGCTATTTCTACTGAAATATTTGAATAATAATGAATAATGGAAGATTATTAGAATAGTAAACAAGAAACATAGAAATGTATATTCTTTTAAATCCAAAATCATGTTTTTAGTCTTTAGGATGTACTTTGTTATTTTGCAAATTACATGATGCTCAAGGCTCAAGCTATTATGTTACTCATTATAAGAATGCCAACCAGTCCAATGGCAGAGCCAACAGAAATGGTAGTGTGGGGCAAAAAAAACCAGGATGGCATAATTTCTCAATTATTTTGGAACTAAGACATAGCAATAAATTTTGTTACAGATATACTTTCATATATACTAAGCACCTTGGATGTCCAATCCGGTGTCGGTCAGGATTGATTTAATCAAATTTCAGAATAAAAATTAATCATGGATTATTCTGTCATTATCGAGCGATGGTTAATATTTAATCTTACTAACTCCGCTTTTCTACATATTCGAGTGTTGTAATCTCGCTATAGATAATCCTCTCCTATCCAATTGTAAGGAAAGTATTTTAATGTCAATAAGATTTATATTGTTGTAGAATTGATTTACATTAATTATATTTTATTATTGTTCTTTGTTACTATAATAGATTTTTTTTTTAATAGGAATGCTCCATAATAATAACAAAATACAACAATTTTATTAAATAAAATCTGTAACAACGTACGAGCCCGATACTAGTACTTCCATAAGAATATTTATACAATTATTTTGAGTTCACCAAGTCATTCACCTTGCCATAATGTGGCTCTGCCCCATGCCCATCATGATATATGTTCGAGCTCTCTCCTAATTTACTGAGGTATGTGCTTTATCAAGTGGCATAAGAACAGTTGGTAGGAAGAAATTACTAATGCATCTGTAAAAGATAATTGTACAAATTAATGTGTAAGTAGTAGAAAATCTCCGTTATTTTTTTGTTATCGTATAGTATTATGAAATCAATTTAATTTGGACAATAACGTAGATCACAAATGCTAAAATAGTAAATAGTTTAAAGAAAAATCTTCTAATTTTCGACCTTCCGCCTTCACACCTTGTTCTCCGTCCTCTTTCATTTTTTGTCTTATTCTTATTTTATCACTTTACTTTATTGTCTTATTCTTTTTTGAATATTTTTCTAGTGTTGAGATTAACATTCGAGGTATTCATATTAACCTTTTTGGTATTCACATCAACTTCACTAGTGTTCATATTAACTTAATAGATGTTCATACTAACTTTTGAGGTGTTTATATTAACTTCTTTGGTGTTTATGCAACTTTTAGTATGAACATTTTATACAACTAGTCTAAACACCTGTTTCATTTAGTATGCACACATGTTTTATTTAGTTAGCACACCATTCTGTGCAAAACAAATTTGAAACAGTTAATATGAACATATTTTACAACTAGTCGGAATACAAGTTTTATTAGTCTGAATACTTATTTTATTTAGTCTGCATTTCATGCATTATGTGCAAAACAAACTTAAATGTAAAAACAGACTTAAAACAACTAGTATGAACACCTCTTTCAACTAGTCTGAACACTTTTTTTATTTGGTCTGAACACATTTTATTTAGTCGGCATCTCATGCATGCTGTGCAAAACATTCAAGATAGTGTGTAGGGCGAAAACATTCAGAAAAATGCACGCAGTCAAACTTTCCATTTTTATCCGCTTTTGACTCTTTGACTTTCTCTTTTTGATCAAGTTAGTTAGGGCACAGGAGTGAGGGGACTGTTAGTCGGATCCTAGATTAAAACACCTGGAAGGTTAATCATTTAAAAGTGAAGATAACAAGATATTTGAAGGTGATAAAAGTATAAAACAACGTTAGGAAGTACTTGCAAAAGATCTATAAAATGGAAGATATGGTGGGAGTTCTTTTCGAGTTAACAAAAGATACTTTTTTACACTAAACTAGAATGTTAAGATAACCTAGTGAGAAGTAGAGAACGATGAGCAAGATGTTATTGTGAGATTAAGAGGCTTTTCTGGCTGGAGGTTGTTGGGTGGGGGTTACAAAGAATATTTAATACTTGATAGGCGTAGCGAGCAAATTTCTGTTTTATTCTACTGGTGGAATAAGTGCTACTTGTTTTACTGAATTCTTGTAAAAGTATATCTGTAATGATTAAAATGTGCAATGAATTGTATTTGTTCATTAATGAAAGGCTATTACAGGTTGTACGGTAGTCAATTCAGTCGGGGTTTACCTGTTTGTTAGTTCTATAACCATCATTTATAACTTGACGATTCAATTTCAATGCATTACCTAACCAAAATTGAACTCACTGGTCTTTGGTGAGTATACCAGATAGTAAACACTGCATCAGCCAATGAATTTCTGCTAAGTCCCTCACTGAATTAAAAGCAATTTAAGTGTTTAACTTGAGAGCTTTTGCTTCTGGTTCTTCACTGCTACCTCTTGCTTTTGGTTCTTCTCTGCTACACTGGAGTTCCGATTAATTATGCATCGAGTATTTTTGCAGTGGATTGAAAGCGAAAAACTGAGACTCAGCCATCTTCGGGATCGTGCAAGTGAAACAGGACGTAGAAAAGAATATCCTTTTAAAGACCAAATTGTATTTTTTAATTGGCAAATACTTCCATTCTTTTCTTCATTTCTGTTCTTTTTCTTCGCTTATTTTTTCTATTTCATGCAGTTAGTACTGAAACAACCATTGACCAGCATAATTTTAGTATGAAAGTTACTATGCGATTTTGAGTTATTTAGTCCTTGACTTCTATTTTCTTTCACGCTTCGAGAATGTGTTGAGAAGCTGCAGCTTTTGAACACTCCAGAAGAAAGAATGCGTAGGATGAGAGAAGTGCCTGAAATTCATGCTGACCCCACTATGGGTCCTGATTACGAATCTGCTGAGGAGGTTGAACCTGAGGTTGTCAAAAGAGGTGAGTGCCTTTGAATTTTTTTCCCCAAAAAGGAATGGTCGCGAATACATATCTGTATCATTATTCAACTCATGTTGCTTCCATGCTCAATCTTGTAGATCAATTTACCAGGAGAGATTCATTTGGCAGAAGAGGCAGTGAGACGGTCTCACCGCACAAGGGAGGCAGTGGTTTCTCAGGTGACAACTGGAGGGGTGGCTTCTCTGGTGATAGCTGGAAAGGATCAATCCGTAACCAAAATGACGCTTTCATGAACTCACTACCCTCCCCAACCACTCCCACTGCAAACAGGTCGGCCCATCCTTGGAGCAGCGAAAGGGAAAGGGAAAGGGAAAGAGAAAGAGACAGAGACAAAGAGAGGGAGAGAGAGAAACAAAGGGAAAGAGAAAGAGAAAGGGAAAGGGATGGAGAAAGGGAAAGGGGAAGGGATAGAGAAAGAGAAAGAGAGAAAGAGAGAGAGCGGGAGAGAGAGAGAAATTTCCGCTTGTCGAGTAGTCATACCCACAGTCAACAAAGTCAAACTAAGGTGTCAGCAATAGATGAGTCGGAGAAGATGTGGCGCTACCTGGATCCTGCAGGAAAGTCCCAGGGGCCTTTTTCGATGGTCCAGCTGAGAAAATGGAACTCAAGTGGGTACTTCCCGCCTACTCTCAGGATATGGCGATTGACCGAGAAACAAGAGGACTCCATACTTTTGACAGATGCATTGAATGGGAGGTTTCAAAAGGAAGAGAGGAATGCTGCCTCTTCTTATGCAACAGGTCAACGTAGGAGTGGTGGCTATGAGGATCCACAAAAAGGTGAGAAGGCCGTTGCTGTCAATGAGTTAAAAATCGAGTCGGTTGCAAATTATGGTGCTGCAAATTCAGTTCCTGTTTCACCTAAACTTGCTAAAGCTGAAAGTGGCCATGCTCTTGATAGAAGTGCAAGTTTTTCTGCTGAAGGTACAAGCTCTTCGAAAATTATCGAATCATCATTTCTTGGTCTTACATAACCCTTAGCGGCCACTGCAGTCTTTAGTCATACTAATTGGTAAAGCCAATAATATATAGTGCACAGTGCCAAAATTCTGATTATTAGGATCTCATTTGTTACCATTGTTTTAGGCACGAGTCAATTACCAATCGATGCAAGCCAGGTCTCCTATCCACCAACCGAGCACACACTGAAGCAGAGTAACATTCAACAGAAGTCAGATCCAAGCATCACCGTCTCGTCAGATCCAAATAGCACTTCAAACACGATACCGGCATCTGTTGTACCTGCGCAACAGATTAATAACAATTCTGATTGGGCTGCAGCTGCTGCTGCGGCGGCCATGGCACAGCAGATGGCTGCCATGGGCACCAACAGCTCAATGACCTGGAATCCGCAAATGCCAGTACAGGGAAGTGCCAACACTAGCTGGGGCGGGATGGGAGGCCCAACTGGTATGAACATGAACATTAACAGGGGTTGGGGTGCGCCTAATTTCAACATGGGAATGGGCATGCCAAATCCAGCAAATGCTAACATGAACTATGCCTGGGGCCCACAGGCTATGCAACCGGCTACAACAGCATCTTGGGGTGCACTGATGCCTGGTAGTGTGCATCCAGCAAATCAGTTTCCTACATGGGGAGTGCAGGCACCGAATGGAGGTAACTGGGGAGTGGGACCAGCGCAGGGTCCTAGTGCGACTCAAAACCAGACTCTTGGTGCAGGACCTGTTCAAGGGAATGAGAATGCTAATGTGGATTTAGGTGGTGGTGATTGGCAGCAGGGCCCGCGTGCGGGGATTTGTAGGTTTTATGAGAACGGGTATTGCAAGAAGGGCTCTGGTTGTAACTACTATCACCCACCAGCGGAGAAGCAGTAGTCTGAATAGTTGTAAATTCTAAATAATATTTTGGTGGAATAGTTAGTCTGTTAGTTTTTGCCATGTTATGTACATACATGTGGCAAATGCAAATGCTGGAGAGCTGTGTTTTGACGCCATACGGGCTCTTTGCATTTGCCCTGTGTCATCACGTTTTTCCCCCTTGCTTATCGTCTTTTCTATTTGTGAAGTTAGATGGACCAAAGAGAAATGTTTAATTATGTGATTTACTCTAGTACTTGGGTTTTCGTTTTGGGTAGTTAAGCAGCATTGGATTGGGAGCAAGCTTCTGAGATGCATAATCTAATCCAGGTTGATGTGATAAATGTAGAATTCAATGGGTAGGGTTTCAATCCGATCACACTTGCTGATATCTGAGCTGGCGGAAGTAATGACTCATCAGGGTCAGGGGTACTTCGGGCAATTTATTAAAAATTGAATTTTTTTTATTCCTCAGAAATTTTAAAAATGTGATTAGTGACAAAAACACAAGCATATTGAGTTTTTAGGTGGCATTTTAACTAGAGCTTTTTGGGTGGGAAAAAATACGAATCTCTTGATTTTGGGTGGTAAAAACACAATTTACTCATTAAGGAGCTCTAATTATTTAGTTTCAGAAATGAAAGATTTAAAAATTAAAAAAAATTAAATTTTTAAAATTGATGTGATAACTATTTAGAAATTATAAGAGTTTCAGAGATGAAGTTGCTGCTTCGCAACTGTGATGTATCCCTCTCAGGCTGCCCGTCTGACCGGTAGAAATATTAGCAACTTCTTTTTAGTAATAATAATAAGATATTAGCAACTTCTTTTTGTGAAATGAAAAAAAAATATACTTGGGTTTTGCACTGTGTAACACAGATAGTCCTCGAGATGTAAGTCTTGCCAAATCGAATTCTTGATTTGCATACCATCAGGAGTTGGGATTTTATGCATTTGAGATACTAGTAATTGCCTTACTAGTCAAATCATATCTAGTGTAGTGATGAAGCACAAGATTTTTATGGAAGAGATCTTTGGAGTTCAAGTTCCGTTAGGAGCTGCTTTTAGATAATTTTTTCAAATTTATTTTCAAATTTATTTGTGAGTGTGTATTGTAAGTTTAAGAACAATGAATAAAAAAATTGTCTTACTCAATTCCCAAATTCTGATAGTACTACGATAAAATATGAAAAGAGTTCAATTTTAATACTTGATACTTTATAATTTTGATATCATTTATTATTTGATACTTTATAATTTTTTTCCAAATTAAATATGAAAAGAGTTCAATTTTTAATCCAAGAATGATTGTTTTATTGCAAGTCGGTTACAATAATGCACATACATTATTTTCAAGTCAACACTTAGTTTCAAACTGACACGCCTGAAAAGGTAGATTGCTTTTATTTTTATTTTTATGGAAGATTGCTTTTTTTTCTTTTCTGATGCATCAGGATTCAGGAACCATATCGAAATATAGAAAAAGAGCTGATACAATTGATAACATCGACATCATTAGATACATTTAATTTGTACATATTATAATTATCAAGCACACATATTATAATTATCATGCACAAGAGGTGTGATAAGGTCCCCGGGGGCGGACCCGCTCGTGACCCGACCCGTGCCCGACCCGTGCCCGTGGTAGACCCGTGCCCGACTCGTGAAAAATGGACCCACGGGTTTTGGGTGGGACGGGACGCCCTCTTGATCGTTGGACCCGTGCTAGACCCGACCCGCCGGACCCTTGACCCGACCTGTGCCCGACCCTTGACCCGACCCATGCCCGACCCGTGCTGGATCCTTGGACCCTTGGACCCGACCCTTGAACCCAACCCTTGTGCATTTTTTATTTTTTTAACATTTTTTTGAATTTATTGAGAATTTAGAGTTTTTTTGAACATTATATGAATATTTTTATTTTAAGAAATATCATAAATAAAAATGATATAATTATAAAATATATTTTTTTAAATATTACAAATTTTTTTCTGAATTTTCGTTCATTTTTTTTAATTTTTTTGGAATTTTTCCGGATTTTTTAGAGGCATTTACCATTTACAAACTTTAAAATTCAAAAAAAAAAATTTGAAAATCCCGCCGGGTCAGAACCGCCCCCCACAAACCCGTGACCCATGCCCGACCCGACCCTTGCCCCGACCCGACCCGACCCGTGCCCGTGAGACTCGTGGGGGTCTATCACGGGTCGGGTTGCCCTTTCGGACTTTGGACCCGTGCAAACCCGACCCGTGAGACCCTTGAGACCCGGGGACCCGTGACCCGTCGGACCCTTGAACCCGTGCGGGTCGACCCGTGCCCGACCCGACCCGACCCTTCATCACAACTCTATCATGCACACATTTTTTGTTATTATGCATATTATTTTTGTTATTATGTAATTATGATACTGTTATATTTTATCATCATCGATATCAATTATTCATCTATTCGTATTTATTTTCATAACGTGCATAATAATTCAAATAATATGCATAGTAGTTAAAATTTAGTGAATATAATAAGTTAATTAATTTGTTTCATGACTCCATCTTCATTAGTTATGCTGTTAATTGTATTGTTATTCAGAATGAGTTATTATACATGTTAATCATATTATTATGAATGTTAATCAGTGTTATTTATCCGGATTGAGTTATTAATTATGTTATGATTTGTGTTAATTGTGTTATTATGCATGTTATTCGTATTATTTTGCGTGTTAATTTTATTATTATTATTCAGATTGAGTTGAAGCGATAGGAGAAACTGGATAGAACAACTCAAAAGAAATGGAAAAGGAAAATCTTGTCGGGAGGCGTGTGTTTTCAGTCGAACGTTTAGTCAATTAGATGCATAATAACAAAAATAATGGACATCATAATAACAACAATATGCAAATTGAATACAACAAAATTAGTTCATTAGAATGATTCGATTATATCCAATTTCGATATAAGTAGAGTATGTCTCGCGGTTTTTTTTTGGGTTGAAAAGGTTTCAAAATTATAAAAAATAACGAATTGTATCCATTTGATCGGGTCTCAGACTCCACCGAATTTAAATGGTGATGCATAAGATTTTTTTAGAAATTTTTAAGTTTATTTTTTGATTTATTTGTGAGTGTATTGTAAAATGTGTGCAGTCCAATGAATAAAAAAGAGTAATAGTTTTAAGATTCAGTTTCTTTTCTGTGGACAGAGACTTTTCATTTCTATCTTATTTTATTTTTGAAATATATCTAATCAGGGGCGGATGCAGTAAGTTTCAGGGTGGGGCAATTGCTCCATCCTGGAAAAAAAATTTACAAAATAATTTAATGTATTTGTTCGATTTGTCAAATTTTTTTGCAAAATAATCATGTATATTTGAAAATCTGTGTTATTTTGCCCTCCCCTGAAAAAAATTTATAAATCTTGTCCTTCCCTCATGAAAATTCTGGATCCGCCCCGTATCTAATGATTCGGAATGGTTTGGAGCAAGTTGGAATATCAAGCGTACGTCTGTACATAAAATTTTTCCATAATTTTGTGTTTTATATTTTTTTTTTCAAAATAAAAGCAGCGCAACATGGACTCAATGCACTTTTGATTCTTCTCTGATCTTTAACCAAACTTCAACAAAGAATTTATCTGTTTAACTCTATATTTTGAGTAAAATTATGTTTCTTTTAGAGCATTATGGTCTTTCGTAATGTTAACTCAAAAATATTTTTATGTTTTGATTTATTACGTTCAATAATTTTATAAAAAAGTTTTTGGAGAGAAAAAAACTTATTTTTAGAATTTTAAGTACGTGTTTAAATTTTTTATAGTGACTCGAAAATAATAATATAATAATTAATGTATACATAAAACTTGATCACCTTTAGAAAATCAAAATACATAATTAAAAATTCTAAAAATAATTAAGAAAATTTTCGAAGTAAGAGCACAAAAAACTTGATGGGCCTAGAAGTACCGTAACTTTATTCATATTCTTTATAATTTATATATTCTAATCATATATGTATATATACAACAATGGTTGGGCTAGAATACAAAGTACAATTCATCTCCTTCGCATGTATATATCTAATTTCAAAGTTCAAATGATGAATTCAAATCTTTGAAATTGATCTCTGTATAAAAATTTCGTTGTTGATCAAATTTTATAGTTTTTAGAATTATTCTGTTATTTTTTAAGAGATGTGTAAATTCTTTCAAATTGAATGATTTAGAAAGCGTTTGATTAATAAATTTTACATCACTTTAAAAAAAAAAGTTTACAAATTTTAAACTTGATCACCAATAAAATTTTAAAATGAAAATCATGGTCAACAATCTATCTAGATCGTTTATGTGAACTTTGAAGTTAAAAATACACATGCAAAGTATGAGATAAATTATACTTACATAAACTTTGAAGTTAAAAATACACGTGCAAAATATGAGATAAATTATACTTTACAAATCATCGTAGCCAAATCTTGTATAAAGAAAATTTGTATTTCGTTGCAAGGATTCCTGATATTTCTCAACTCTCAAGCGAAAACTCAAAATTTCTCTTGAGAGAACAGAGCCTGAAACGATGGTCTGCTGCTAGTGCTATTCCTTAGATCACGCATACCTACACAGTACACGTAATGATGTGCAGAAAGAGAAAGGCTTTCCTTCACATCCCATTAATGGCAACCTTCATCATAACACCTTTCCCATCAATGGAAAACTAGGCCTTTCCAAATCCAAATTCCAATTGAAAAGTTGACACTGTTCCGTACCTTTTTTCGCCTCATTCTTCCCCAACGTGCCTTTTTGTTCCTGAGTAGACAAGGTGTCTGTCTACTCGTTGATTTGAAAATGTGTTTTGGACCTTTTGGTGTTGCCCTCAAAACACAAGCGCACAGCGCACTGCGCACTTGGAGAGAGAGAGACGTGCGTGTAATTAATGCTGTGCACAAAATATGAAATGCACAGTACATAACAAGAGAAATCGCACCTGGAGCTGCACTTGCTAGTGAATCATTGGATCCGAATGCTGCTCGCATTTGAGACGAGCAGGGTCGTACTCGGCTCGATCTGATCGTCAAAGATCGATCGATCGTCACGAACAGCTATGACGTGTCATGCGTCATGCGTCATTTGTCATGCGTCATGCCGCCATGCGACATGCATATTGCGTCATACGTCATTCCTCTAATGTCTTGCGACTTGCAACGTCAAACGTCATGCGTAATGTACAGTCATGCATATTGCGTCATCCGTCATTCGTCACGCTTCATGCGTCATGCATCTAGCGTCTTGCGTCATGCGTCATTCCTTTAACATCTTGCGACTTGCAGCGTCATGCGTAATGTACCGTCATGCCTCATGCGTCTTGCGACATGCGTCTTGCGACATGCATCATGTGTCATGCATCTGGCGACATGCGTCATACATAATTCGACATGTGTCATGCGTCTGACGTTGTGTGTCATCCATCCTGCGTAATGCGTCTTGCGTCATCCGACTTGCGTCATGCGTTATTCCTCTAACATCATGCGACTTGCAACGGCGCCATGTTGCGTCATGAGTATATTAGATTAGATTAGATATTACAATAACAAATTTATAATAAACCGTTTAAATAATTAAAAAAACAACGAAAACAATCTGAAAAGGCTACAGTGATTACTATAGTGGTGAACAGTACCAGAAAAGCAACTTAAAAATCTGGAAAAATCTACAGTACCGTCATGCGCCATTAGTCATTCTTCTAACGTCATGCGACATGCGTCATGCGTCATGCGTCATGCTTCATGCATCATGCGTTATTTCTCTAACGTCATGCGACTTGCAGTGGCGCCATTTTTAGCCATGAGTGTATTAAATTACAATAATAAAATTATAATAAACCGTTTAAATAAAAAAACAACGAAAAAATCTGGAAATACTATAGTGACACTGTAGCGATGGACAGATATTATAATATTATCTTATTTAAAAATAACATTTATTAATATTTTTATTTGTTCTATTGTTATTACTATTTGTAATTGTATTATTATATTTATATTATCATATTATCAATATTATATCATATAATTACTTTAATTATTTTAATTTTAGTATTTTAGAAAATGGAGAATATTATTATATTATCATATTATTGTAACTATCATCATAAAATTAAACAGTAATATTTGTCGTCTGTCGGCGCCCTTAAATAACTCGGTAAATGAAAAATTATATTTTTGCAAAATTGTATTAAAATATTTTATAAAACATCAAATTGTAAATATTTTAGACTCGTATCTCAAGATATAAACTGTAAATGATCAATTCGAATAGTTGAACATTTTTATATATAAAATATAAAGTGATAAAAAAATTTAAATAATTTCTTATTTTATCGGATAAAAAATTTATTAAATTAAAACCTATAAATGATTAGATCAATAAATTTTTAAACCAATCGGCACAATAAAGAAAAATCTAAAATTTAAACTTTCAACAAATTTTAATATGAATTAAATTTCAACAATTTCTCGATCAACCATTCTAAAATATTAATAATTTATAAAAATATTTTAGCACAACTCATATTTTGCATCACGAGAATTCACATTGTCAACCATCGTTGCTCTCTCATTATACCGAAACATAACATTAATACCAATTACTTTAATTTGAAGAGATATCCTAGATAAATTTTCCATCAAATATTTCTGACGGCCTTATTATCAACAACATGAAAAATTAGAGCGGTTTGGATATAAAGCGCCATGCAAGTTTCTGTACGTAATCTAAAAAATGATAGACAACTAGCAGTTTCAAAATTTTTGTATTTCAACGTTTCGTCCGTTCCGTTTCGGCCCACAAAACGAAATACGAAACGATATTAATTTTCGTCAGGCCCACGAAACATAAGGCGAATTGGGCCGTCGTTACGTTTTATTAAACGAAACGAAAACGTAAGCCCAGTATTACGTTTCTTATTTTACGTTTTAGAATTCTATCGATTTTGAATAGAGGGATTTCAGAGAAGAGAGACGAAGAACACAAGGCAACGGGGTAAAAGGCGAACCCTAGACCATTTTGCGCCGCTCTCCTCTCTTCTTTCTTTCCCTTTCTCTGTCTCTCTACTCTCTAGTCTCTATCTGTCTCTCTCTCACTGTCTCGCTCGCACATCACTCATAGTAGTTGTCGACCCATGCGTGCGTGACGATCGCAACTGGCAAGCCAGATCTGTACGGCTGTAACCCTTGAAACCGTCAGAAATCTTTCTCTCGCCGTTTCTATGTGACTTGTGAGACTGTCGAAATCCGATCGAGGTTCCATGCCGAGTTTCCAGGCCTCTACAGCGTACTATTGTCTGTTTGTCTTGGATGAGATACTATACTTGATCGAGGCATGAAGCCATTAGATACTACACTTGATCGATAAGTAGTAGGTTTCTCTGAGAAGCATGGTGATGAAATCTTCGATTTGGATCTCGTCGTCGCCAGTCACAGTCACCAGACAACAAGCAACAAAAGCAATTATGATTCTTGATAAATCCTTGCTTATAAAAGAGGCAGAAGGAAAGAGAAAGGAAAAAAGAGATAAAGACAGAAGGAAAGAAACAAGGAAGGAGATAGAGAGGAAAGCATGCATCTGTGAGATCAAATCGAAACAAGGTAAATTTTAAGTTTAATTTCGTTTCTTTTGCACAATTTTGTTTGTTTTCTTTGATTGATTTTTGTACAATTTGGTTCGTTTGCTAGTTTGAGCTTTGTCTCTCTCTCTAAATGCAAGTTTGAGTTTTATTTTCTTTTGCTCGTCTGTCTTTTTGGCTTGTCTGTCTCAAATGGCTGAACCAAAAGCACCAGCAGAGAGTGCATCAGAGCCTGACATTTCTGATGATGAGTATGTTTCTTAAACTTTATGTTTTTGTTTCTCTTAGTGACTTGGTTGTCTCTAATTGCTTTCTGCTGCTTGAAATACTTACTGATATGCTTGAAATTAAATGCTTGACAAATGAAATTCTTATTGTTATGAACTTGAAATGAAATGCTTATTTTTAGTAGCTACTCATGCTTGAAATGAAATACTTACTGTTGATAGGTACTCATTTTTTGTAATGTTTGATACATGTTATAATTCATAAATTTTGAAAGATTTTTTTTCAGTTTTTTTCTTCAAAATTTTGATATATATTGGTCTATTTACTTGTGCAATTTTGTTCTTCAAAAAATAAGAAAAATTTGAAATTGAAGCTAACATTTATGTCGTTTTTTCATTGAAACTGACAAAACGACAAACCAAACCATTTCTTCTTCCGTTAAGACATCGAAACGAAAAACACAACTACTTCTGTTTTCATCTATTCAACAAAACGTAAACAACAATTACACCTTCCATTTACGTTTTAAACGTTTGACACCGCTAAGACAACCAATAAAACAGAACCTTAGAAGTTGCTTCCAACTTTTCAATTCTGCTTCCGTAACAGGTACTGGTGGCGTAGAAAGATAACAGAAGAAAAAAAAATTCCACGAAAAGAAAAATGAAACGAAGACGATAACAATGATAAACTACACGCAAGTATGAAGTAAAGATAATACCGATTAATACTTGATAACTCAAACAACTCAACAAACAAAGCTGAAAACATCAAACACCATAAAACATCAAAACAACAGGCCTACAACACATGTTTCGTACTTTCTTCCCTTCTGTCCCTCCATATATATGGTAATTTTAAATGGAAGGATAGAAGGTAAGAAAATAGAATCTACTAGACATTCACATAATTTTCATGGTAAACATTCACATTATTCTCCTACCATGGAGGATCTCCTCAGTCTCACACCCGTTTGACCCGTTATAAGGTGGTTCGAAATGAACAGGAAGAAAATTCTCAGGAACACACGCGTTGAAAATCATCCGGTCGGCCAGTTCAATAGACGCTGCAAGGCCCTGAAAGTATGACACAATAAAATCAGATAATTTAGCTGGTTAGCATCACATAGTTGACATACAATTGAACAACAAACTGCTAAAATAAAATATTAACCAACTATATAAATTGAAACTCTATATGAAATGAAATATTTTTGTATTTCATTAGCTCCGTAGATAATGAAACCGCTGAAATATTTACAACCAAAGAGTACACATAATAAGTTAATAAACCAATATAGCAATATGACAATTTTTTTTTACAGATTATTAAGCAAGGCAGTACAGTATAACTAAACTAATATAACTCACAACCCCAAAGCTTCACAGTTCACAGTGCATGAGACTAACGTTGAATTGGAATACTTCGCCAGAATATTTACGTTACACAAGCAGTGAAGTATTACTAAATTAAGAAAGAATATCCAACAGATACACTACTAAATAAATATATCCCGCATTTTGAAATACCAATCTTAATTAATATACACAATCCAATTTATGATAAAGATGACAATAAAAAAACCATTCGACTTGAATCAAAACAAATGAAACAAGTACCTGAATCCGTGCATAGTTCACTTCACACACCTTCTTGGATCCAGCAGCGATCCATGTGTGTTTATGCAAGTGCTTATACAGTCGACTGGCTCCAATTCGATTGGTAAAATTGACGAAAGCAAAACCAAAGTTGCTGTTTGTCCTGCAAAGGAAGCAAATCCAAAATAAATTAAGATCAATTAAAGTTTGTACAAAAAAGGTAAAAGAACCAAAGACAAAAAGGAAGTTTAAGATCGTTCGGATTTATTGCATTAAATGTTACACAAAATTCTCTTTGCCAACAACAACAAGATGGGAGAAAATCATTTAATGCAATGAACGACGACAAAAGACCTAGATCAGTGTTATTTAATTACGAGTTTGTTTTCCGATAAAATCCTCGTCGATCGGGTGCACAAAACAACAACACATCCTCCAATCACAACCCAATATACTGAACATATATATTAAAAAAAAAAAGAAGTGAAAAATGCAAATTTTAGCAGCTAAAATCATACAGGATTAACCTGAAATCGATGGGAAGATAGAAATAATCGAACTCAGAGAGCACTGCTTGATCTCCAAAAGAATCGTAAGCCTTCCCATTCTCCTCGAGGCAATGGTCACGGAGGATGGCAAGCATCCTTTTCTTGCTGAATTAAACCGCAAAGCAAATCAAAACCAGCAATAAATAAACAGTACAATATATAACCTCAGAAATGCTACCAAAAATGACAACAATGTGAGAGAAATCGAGCAGATACTTGCCTAAACTTGGAAGGAAGATTCTTAATCATGAGAGTAGTCTTCCCTTCACATTCAAAATCAGCCTCAGCGCTGATCGCATAGTTGCGGTGAGAGACTTTAACAAAGCCTTTCCGTCCCGAATCTTGATAGCGTGGAGACCTTACAACTGCACGTTCGTTTTTCGGAGCTTCTATCCTCCGGCGGTTAATGACCAAGGCATAACCAATTGGTTCCGACTTTATCGGTTCATCCGGAGTGTCAGATTTCTGATCTGTACCGTGATTTTCATCCAGTTCTTCGATGATGCACCGAGGGAGAGTCGGAGCGTGGTAAAAAGGGAAACTACAGTACTGATAAGATCCGTACTGCGCTGGCTTGTAGGGATAGAAAATACAGTGTGGCGTTTGTACTTGAAAGTACCACTGATACAGCGAGTATGAAGGATAGTAGGATAGATACATGTTAGTGTTTTGAGCAGGAAATTGGAGAGGCGCAGATGGAACGAGGTTGTGACGGCGGTATGGGAAGATTGGTGCATCAGGGTTGAGAGGTGTCGCCATGGAAGGAGCTTGTGCAAGCTGAGGTATAATCTGGCAATGAGAGTAAGAGAAAGGGGTTTTGTTTCTAGAGAGAGGGAGACGAAAATGAACGGAAATGAAGGCTTTTCTAGGGTACAGTGATAGATATAGAGTGAGGGAAATTTTTTATAAAAAATTAAATACGGATCGAGTTGAAAATATAATAATGATTCCGAATTTCTAAAGAGATTAGTTAGGATATTTCGTGAAATATCAAAATAGCTTGTGCTTCCTCTGTATTTTTAATTTAAAAATTTTAACGATTGATTTATATTGTTGAATATGATTTATATTATGAAATTTGTTTGGAAATTAAATTTTATATTTTTTAATCTTCTTCTTATTTTTCTAAAGACATAAAAAAAATTACTGATCAACAATATAAGTAATTTTTCACGTCATTAAAAATAACAAAAAAAAAATATAACATTCAATTTCAAGAAAATTTTAATACTTAGATCATGTTCAACGCTTTAATCAAACGCTTGAACTTGAAATTGAAGTTAAGAATTTGAAGTATAAGCAATTTGATGATTCTTGAAATACCCTAACCTATCTCATAATAATAATAGAGCATGGCTAAAATAATATGCATAGTACACCACATAACGTACTATGGGATCATTTATATTTAATTTGGTCATTAAATTGATATTTAAGTTGCTCAATAAATTCTTCATATCAAAATTTTGTAGGAAATAAAATTTCGTGATTTTTAGAGCTTTCTTGCTATTTTTTAAATATTTTTTAAAAACAGCCCAGAAATGACACTTTTGTAGTATTAAATCTGGACTGTTTTTAAAAAATATTTAAAAAATAGCAAGAAAGCTCTAAAAATCACAAATTTTTTCCTACAATATTTTCATATGAAGAATTTATTGAGCAACTTAAATCTCAATTTATTAACCTATATCTATATGCATAGTACGAAATGGGGTGTATTATGCATATTATTTTAGCCATTCTCATAATAATAATAATAATAATAATAATTTCCAAATGGACAGTGGAAATAAAAGACGCATGGAAAATGTAGTATAGTGGATTTAGTACGAATGTCAATGATACTCTTTTGGTCATTTATCTGACACGTATCGTACCTCCTAAAGCGAATATGGGTAAGAATTTTTTTCGTTAGCTTATGGGACATGAGTATGGATAAGAAATTTCGTTAACTTTTCGGGTAAGAGCTATATCGTACCTGTTATTCATTGCGTAAATTAAATATATATTATAATTTATTTCATAGATTGAAAACAGTTAACTAAATTAAAAATATAAAAATTTGCATTTCTAAAAGAATCAATACATCATTGATATATGCATGTCTTGTTTTAGTATTAAATAATACATCGTATATATTGATAAAAATTGATTTGTATTCTATTTTTTTATAATGTTTCATTAGTAACTACTAAAAGCATCTTCATCTCTGAAACTCTTAGAGTTTATAAATTATCGCCACATTTTTTTTTTCTTTAGTTTCTAAACTCTCTATTTCTAAAACTGAAAAATCAGAGTTTTTAAATTGCCACGCCAGCAAATATTAACAATATTATGAGAGACCGATCAATTTTAGCCAATAATTAAACCACGTCAGAGTTTAAAAATTCTAAAACATAGTTGTTAAATAAGAAACTCTTGAGCAAAATTTCTAAATAAGAAGCTTATCTATATCTCTGAAATTTATTTAGAAATTACCACGTCAGATTAAAAACTACACAAATTTCAAAAATAAAGATGTTCTAAGTAGTATAATTTTAGAGAGACAAGTGACATTTGACGCCACTTAATTATTTTCAAAAACATAATATATAATATAACATATAATAATTTTTACACCGAGAGTAAATAGTTTTCAAAGATTCATCTGAAGCTCTACGCACACATAGAAAGTATATTCAATACATACAAACATGTACCGATCCAGAAAGGACAACCAAAATTTTATTTTCAGTGGTTAATCATAACATCCGATCAGAAGCTAGCTTTACGATTTCGATTAGGGTTTGTGTGTGATACTGTGGTGAATGAACAATTCTGCTCGAAACTCGTCAAAAATACCAGTTAGCACCAAAAAGGACAAAACAAAACAGAAAAAAAGTAAGAAATATAGAAAAAAAAGACCAACTTCTCCTGCCTTGATGCAAAGCAGCATGGACACAAAACCTAGGAAAAATATATAATGCTTCTTGTTTTGACTCTCATAGTGTCCTCACTGTCAGTGTTGGTGGGTTCCACTCACGTGGTAGACCCCACTGTCATAGGTGGAAGAGCATTGAGAGAGCAAAACCCGAAGCTTTATAGCAAGGTCTAAAATCCTTTGAAGGGAATAAAAACAATGGCAAACGCCAGACAGAAAGAATTTGAATATTCGTGCAGCATTGCAGCTTCTGTTCGTTGGATATATTTGCCAGGTTTCTGTCTCCTGTACCAGGCTTAATTGAGTATTTCAACTTCCGAGAGAAAGGGGGAGCCGGGAGGGGCTTTGGGAATAGGTAGGGATATCATATATCATATATAGGAGCTTAGGGCTTAGGCAAAACAAGGACATTATATATTTTCCCATCATATATATGCGCAGCAAGTAGGTACACGGCACACCACCTTGCGCCAGATTATGCCTAGCTCAACACGGAAAAGGTTAAAAAATTTCTGTGGCGATGGAAGTGCGCCTCAAAGTAGGGGAACGAAATCTGCTGCTTGTTAAAATCCTTCTTGTTTTGTGTTTGTTTCGATCTGGATCGTTCAAATTCATCTAACGGTCAAAGCATCTGCCTCCTGAATCAAATCACAGCAGTCTGTGGCGATCGATCGATTCGTGGCGGTCGGATCGAGACAAGCAGCATATTCAAATCCCAAAATAGGGGTGCAAAAGAATCGGATACGAACAAATAACAATTTTATCGTATTCGTTATTATTTTTTGGATACGGATACAAATTCGAATAGTTTCGAATACGGAAACAGATCCGAATCAAATCATAAACGGATACGGATATAAATCGGATAATAAACGATTAGAGATGCAAATACAGAAATAATTCGAATAATTAAATGGAGAGTACATTATGAAAAAAATCATTAATATATCATTTTTTAACAATAAAATTAATTTAAAAATTACTATAAAATAAATTTAATGGAATAATTAAAATGTTGCAATAAGCATTGTCTTTATAATTAATTTTTCTAAATTATCAATAAATGAAACAATTAAAAAATAAATTTACTTAATTATAAAGAAACAAACATACATACAATGAACTTGGTCCTACATATTTGGCGGATATTCGAAAATCCGAAAGATCCAGATTCGAATAATTATCCCAATCCGTGTCTGATTCGGTTCAAAAATCGAAACCGTATCAGTATCCGTATTTCATAAAAAATTATTCGTATCATGTATCCTAAAATATCTAAATCCGCATATTCGATATCCGTGAAAATACAAATCCGAATATTCGAATAAATATCAGATCCGGTTGCACCCCTAACCTCAAGTTTTTGGAATTTGTCGAGAAGTAAGAATTTGTTAGCTTGAATTCAATTATTGTAGAAGTTGAGTTTTGTTGAAATGCATGTTAAAACATGTACACTTGATCATGATAAAAGTTAAGAGGAGCAATATGGCGCAAGAATCAAGTATAACAGAGGTTGACAGAGCCATGCATTACTGTAACGCATGAAGAATCCGTCACAACAGGTTGCAACCAGTCATAACGGATGTTCATTGCATCACAATAGATTTATGACAAGAGGACTCACTAGAAAATTCGAGCCTTGCATTACTGTAATGCATCTCACACCGGTCACAATGAGTTCCAAATCGTCTAACGGGTTTCTCATCCGTTATAACGGATTCCTGAAGTAGAGGACCCAAAAGTCAGTTGCAAGGAGTTCAACGGCAAAACTGGAATATGCCCAAATCGTCACAACAGGTTCTGTAACAGATTGAAGACTTGTTGTAACGCAAGGAGCACTAAGTCAAGATTTCAAGATCCAAGAAATGATATGCCTATATAAACTTATCATCTTCATTTCAGAAGACTAAGAAAGACATTCTCCAAGGTTACAAACACACACAAAATATCAGAAAGAGCACAAAAGCCTTATCCAACAAACATCAAAACCAGTGAGTTTAGAATAGCCATTGTTCATAGTTTAATTATCAATTCGAGCTAGTTTGTTCTACTTGTTGTTTGATCTGTGTTGCGTTGTCGAATAGATCATTTTTTGCTTCAGGTTGTGCTATCAATCGAGCTCTTTTTCGTTATACATTGCAAGCTTGTTGTTGCTCATTGTAAGAGTCTTGAAGCCTATTGGATAAGCTCCATTTTTGTAAGATACTTGTGGTTATAGTGTTTCGATTTCGAATAATTTTTTAATCTGAAAGTTTCATGGATGTTGGCCTAATTCATTTTACTGTAGTTTGAACAATAGAATCACTATGGAAATGAACAGTGTTCGAAATGTTGTAACATGATATACGTAGTAAGACGATTCTTATGGAAACAGTCAAATAGACTGATTTGAGTCAGAGATGAAGTGAAGAATAATCTCATATTGTTTGTGCCACTGTATTAGAATCTGACACCAACTTGCAGTTTATAGCAACTGAACTTTGACTGGATATTTTGTTGTCAGTGATGATATTTATTGTTGTAAGTTGTTATGCCAAGTATCGCTAACTAATTTGTAAGCTTAACCTAGTTGTTATAGTTCTGCAGAGAGTTGAAAAACTTGTACTAACTAGATCTGGGATATTAACTTTCCTCAATCTACTAAGAACTGATAATATATACATAAAATTTTATGAATTATTTTATGAAGAATATATGAATTATATGAACTATATATATGCATGATATGAAAATATATACATCTTGATATCATTACATTTAATGAGTGACTTTTGATATACAATTAATAAAAAGCGCATAATTAATAATACATTAAATATAATAATAAAAATATACAATTAATACAAATAGAACAATACGACATATTCATGTGGCGAGTATGACACAAAGAAATTTAGCAAACTTATACACGAAACAGCAAGAAAAGTTATTACATATTATTCAACCAAATAATAAATGACTCAGATTAAGACGGTAAAAAAAATAAACGATCCAGATTGAAGTGTAAGCGTGTCCTTGAATCTGACATGTCGACACACACCCGTGTCCTTGAAGCGTGTCCTTGGTAGATTGCTATACAAAATTTATGTACTAAGTTGCTTCATTTTACTAGTCTTCTTCGACTAATTTTATTGTGTTCACTATTGTAGAAAACAAATTTTCACTTTGGATATACTTGACGTTGTCATATATCATTCAATAGTAAAAGTACTAATTTGTTACTTTGGGATCATTTTTCATTCACGCAAGATTTATTGTTATGAATTTGGTTTATGTACTAACTTTCTCCACTTTTGGTTTATTTATTATATAGCAATTTATTATATAATTATTTCATCGTATTATTAGTTATCGCCATTTTTTTGTGTAGGTTCCGGACATTCGCCATTATCTCCAAGCAAAAATTATGTATCAGCTGAGCAAGATCTCCTCATCTCCATTAGGCGCAGCACGGAAAGGACGGTTCACGGCCCATGCTATGCCACACTGAATCTCATTTCATTTCGGTTTTTCACTTTTTTTTTATTTATTGTCCGTAGTCTTACGACACACACCCACAAATAATCAAAAAATAAATTTGAAATTTCTATAAATGTAACAGCCGAGGCTTAAAACCCAAAACTCTCTCCCATTGAAATATTGTGTTTTAAAACTACACTAAATAGGACTTGATATTTCGGCTTTTCACTTATTGTTCCGATCTTGTGTTATTTGAAAAGGCACGCTTGCAAGTTGCTACTAGTGGCGAAGCCACATGCACTCAGGGATGCAGCTGAATTCTCTAATAATTATTTTTTTTCAAAACGATCATATATTTAAATTTTTTTTTCAAAAATGACCATGTATTTGATTTTTTTGTACAAATAATCATATAAGATGAATTTTTTAAGAATAAGCATCATGTTGAATCCCCTAAAAAAAAATCGTAAATCATGAATTCCTGACGGAAATTCTGAATCCGCCCCTGGTTGCAACAATACCAGTTTTGGCCTCAATCCATTATGTTGCTCTAAGTTCTAACTCATCGATCACTGGTTTTATAAACGATGTCTGAAACCAGACAGGTACCAGTATGTCTGTGTGCCAGTCGATCGTATGTCACGTTAATGCTTTCAAATAATTTAGCCTAGCACAGAAAATTTTGCATGCAAGTTCATTCAGGTTTGGTAACTCTTCCAAAACATTTACGGGTAATTTCGAAGAATTCTGTTTTGACTTTTGACCTCTATTATTTTTGTGAATCCCTTCTATCATTCTGTGTGCCGTGTGTTTATTGGTCTGGTGCCTTTTCGTTTTTTTTTCATCTTTTTTTTCAGTGTACTGGTTTGAATTCGACCATGTTTTAGGCCCAATAGAAAATCTAAAAAAATCGTTGGGCTTTTTAACCTCTGCCTGGGATGAGAACCAGCTGAAGTGCATGAAATTTGAATTAAAACGGGCTCTCTAGTGATGGGCTTTCCACTTGCTTTTATTTATTAAAATCAGTTGAATTGAAACTTCTCTGTTTTGTTGGGTCGAGTTTGAATAGTTGGATATTTAACTGGATTATAATTGCTCGCAAAAGATTTTATGCAAACGCTTCACAGACGGCAAACAATAAAATTCGCAAGTACTTTTTATGAAATTTATTAAACTATTAGGTCTTTCATTTGAGGCATATTTTTCTCCTCTTCGGTTGCAAATCTTTTCAGTCTGAGATATGAGATAAAGATGAGGTCAAAATGTGGACAAAATTTTGTTTCACAGTGCGTAAATTTCCAACTAAATTTTGTAAACGATAGTTGACAACATTTTTTATAAACAGCTGAAATTAATAGAACTGATTAGCTTCTACTCTTCCCTGCATTATCCCTGCTTTAAAGGGTGCTAAATTTCAATACAACACAGCTGCAAAAAGGTAATATTAGTTGGTATTGTATTGTTGCCGTAAGTGAAACCTAATCCACACATTACAAAGTGCAGGCCCATAAAAGGCCGACAGTTTGCTAATGTCATGATCCAATAAAGCCTCGGCCTGTTTAGTTAAAGCCCAAAACCTTATTTGTTTTCAGCACGCATATTGATCTGGGCTTTTGTTGAAGAAAGCCCGAGTT